>JAZBGY010001591.1:0-19487 GCA_037414755.1 Lydus trimaculatus
GTAAGATGGAGTTGTAGTCACATCCTATTACATATGACATACAATAATATCATACAATGCTAACAATACGGCATTGTTTCAAAATAACCTCACTTTTCTGTATAGATTTGTAATAAAGTTAACAACAAAATGAATAATTATAAAACACTGATCCGTTGTAATTTTTGTTCTATCCGAAAAGTTGAATAATCTACCATTCAAAAATAATTTACAATTTGTTTAACAATTATGTTATTTTGTAGTATTCTTCAATAAAACCGAAAGTGATACCGGATGAAAATATGTTGAAAGATATAGAAAATAATGTTTATAAACCTCGCCATCATCCAGGCATCATAAAACCAAGAACTATACCATTACCGGAACGTTTAATTAAAGCCATTGAGAACATGTGTGAAGGTATTCCCTTCAATTATTATTCATTCCATCTAAAATCATCAATAAATCTGATTGTAGATCAACCAGTAAAAGCAATAATTAAGGATGCTGAATCATTATGTCGTCATTTAAATGGTAGACATCCACCAGTCGAAGGAAATGAATTAAAAGATAAAATCCAACATGTACGAGATCGTGTTTTTACTAAATATGAAAAATTTAAAGTTGTCGATGAAAATGATAGAGTACGTTTTGATCAATCAGTAAAAGATACAGTTAATAAAATTTTAAATAAAGAAATTTATAACTGGCAACCGGTCAATTATAATAACACATACAATTGTTTATTGTATTTATTTGGTAGAATTGCACCAGAATATGGGGTATTATATAGAATTTTTGCAGAGATTGCTAAAAGAGACCCAGAATTTCGACCGAGAAGTTTATTTGATTTTGGTTCAGGTGTTGGTAGCGTTACATGGTAATTTATTAATTTTTGAGAATGTTTTGAATTATTTTATTAAAAACAAAAACGATAACTATAGGGCTGCTACTAATTTTTGGCACAAAACAATCTTTGAATATTTTAATGTTGATTCATCAGTTGAAATGAATAATTTAGCACAACTTTTACTACAAGATGGTAGAGGTACTAAGAAAATGTGGTTAAAAGGTGTATTTTATCGACAATTTCTACCAGCTGCGAATGTAAACATTTTCCAATAAAATTAGAAATTCCAAACTATTTCAAAGATCTGTTTTAGACTTCGTATGATTTAGTCGTTAGTGCTTATTCGTTATTGGAATTACCATCGCGACAATCACGTTTAGAAACAATTTTAAATTTATGGAATAAAACACACAAGTATTTAGTTGTCGTTGAACGGGGTACTAATGTTGGTTTTCAAATCGTTGGTGAAGTTAGAGATTTTATTTTAGAAACTTGTAGAAATTCAAATGTACAAGCGCACGTTTTTAGTCCGGTAAAACAATCAACATAACTACATATTTTGATTCAATTAAATAAAACTAAAACACAATAATTCTAGTGTTCACATGAAAATATCTGTCCGAGATTTGTATTAAAAGATAACACGCCATGTAATTTCCAAGTACAATATGCAACATTAACGTTTGGCACAGTTTGTAAAACACACCACGAACGATACAGTTATGTTGTTATCAAAAGAGGTAAATACTAGATTTTCGATCAACTTCACAGTTTCTCAGAATAAAACGGTTCTAGGTGGACGAGATCCGAATGATCCACAATGGCCACGTGTTGTTAGAGATGTTTTAGTACGTTCAAAACATTCAGTTTGTCGTATGTGCACGAAAAACGGGAATTTACAAGAAATTATATTTACAGCTTCTAAACACGGAAAGTAATTAATTTTCTTCAAAAAACCCAAAAACTGTTTTATTTTTAATTTGAAATTCAATTGTAGAACAATGTATCATTGTGCTAGAAATACAGAATGGGGTGATTTATTACCGATAACAATAGAAAACATTGAGGAAAATGAAGAAAACTCTCAGGATGATTGATAAATCTAGTAAGTAGATTGTTGAATAAAATATGTATATTTCAAAAATTAAATCAAATCGATAATACATTATTACATTCAATTTTAATTTATTTTTTTGATGTAATTTTTTCCAATATATTTGCTTCTTATATTTACAAGTATGTATATTTAACAGTAATTTCACAACAATACGTTATTCTGTTTTGTTTTTAATTTTAATTTTGTGCTGATATATGCAACAATGAAGCTTTATATATTTATAATCAATAGAAAAAAAGAAAAAAATTGTAAATGAAAAACCACCCTCAACACCAGTCTTTATAATAATTCGTTATTAAAATTTCATAAACACATCATACTCGTAAATTTGTAAAAACAGATTCAACAAACATCTCATGGCAGAATTGAGTGATAGATTTTTTTTTTAATAAAAACAAAAATGGAAAAAAATTCGTATAGGAAACATTAATTAATATAATCATTGATCTATAAATATCATTTACATTATTTAAAATGAAATATTTATTTATTTAAACTTTCCCATAACTCATCATCACCCCATTTATCATCCCAATTATTCCTTTTCGTGTCTTTTTCTTTCTTTTTCTCTTTTTTACTATGTGTTTTTTGTGTTATTGAACCAGTTGGTGATGTTGCATTACTATTTGAAAATTCTCTACAATCCGATTGATAACTTGATTGATGATCACTCTGATAACCCCAACTACCACTATCCCAATTCTGATTTGGTGATTTTGGACTGGATGCTCTAATTAAAAAAAAAAAAAATAATTTTAAAATTATCGTTCGTATGTTTACAGGATGTGTGTCTTATTTTCGATGGTCTATAAAGCAATGACGATAGAAAATAACTACTCGCACATGCTTCTGCTACTTTTTTTAAGACTAAGCAAATGGTGCCGTTAGATTCTCATTATAGTATTCTGTTTTCGAGCTGTTCAACTTTTTTTATTGTTCATTATTTTGAAGAAAATTGGAAAGATTTTTCATTGCTTTTAATACAGATTTTCTGGATCCAATTGGATTCCCATTAGGGTCTTACCGTTTTTGAGATAAAGGTCAAATATATTTTATCAAATAAGAATTAGGGTTGATCAAATTTCTTTCTTTTTTTTTGTCTTATTTTATTAGTTATGGTTAAGGCGGGTTTAGACATGCATGGATTCGGTGGTGCGCCAGTGAATTTAACTTGCATGTGTAAACATGAACTTGCGTACAAATTGAAATTTTGCATGCATTGACCGAAAAGTCTGCAAGCGGTTGAAATTTACTTGCGCCAGTCGTGACTCACACCCCCCAGAAAAAAAATGCGTTATAACTTGCACGTGTAAACAAGTTTTTGCAGGGCGGCTCGCCAGTTAATCAGTTGTTAGTGACTACTCTACAGGCTTTATGAGGTTCAGTCGACATGTTGTTCACTAAGCAAATTCGCTAAAACTGAAAGTGGCGTGCTAAAAATTCCAACTTCTGAAAATGTGTGTAAACCTTCACTGGCATGCAAGTAGAACTTGCATGATCACTGGCACTACTAAATTTGATTTAAACCACATTTTGAATGACTTAAAGCAGTTGGAATTTCTCATGGATTCCTTATATAATTGATTCATGTTGCTAGATAGTAAAAAATCTGTCAGACTGCAACAATACGAAAAAACTTTATCAACAAATTTCTTTCTAGTTTCTTTATTAGATAGCAATAAGAGAAGAATTAGAACGAAAACACCAACTCTACTGGGAGGATTTATCAGGAATGGTCTTATCAAAGACATTTCTGGATTCTTCAAACCGTAGAAGATCTAATGAACTCCTACAATTAAATAGGAGGCAACTAAGGCAGATCACAGGACTGTATACTGGTCACTGTGCACTGAGGAAGCATTTCAATAATATTGGGATTGTAGAAGACCCAACATGTAGAGCCTGTGAAGAGGAAGATGAAACTTCGTTTCACATCTTATGCTACTGTGAGGCCTTGAAGGATCTCAGATTTGGGAGGAGAGGAGAATACATCTCTCCCGAAGAAATAAAAAGGACTCCTTTAAACGATATCCTGGACTTTATCAAAAGGACGGGACTATTGGGGGAAGACAATTAACCCAAGTTAGGTGTGCTGACAGGTGTACAAAAGGCCTTGTAGGCCGAAGTACAGTGGGGAATGAACCACAGCTCGTGTGTGAGGGACTGGAAGAGACCTTACACAAAACAATAATAATAATAATTAGATAGCAAGGTTTTGGTGAAATTTTTTTGACAAGGATGCCTTTGCTTACATCCAAAGGAAAATTGTTATTAAAAGCCATCTGAAAAATAAAGGTGGTCATTCAGGATATTAATTTTCAATACAATTCTCTGCATTATTTATGTTTTTTACTATAAAAATAAATAGTTTACCTCTTATTTTAACCAGGACGTTTAGAAAAATTCGTTACGAAATCGAAGGAACTTGTAATTATTAAATAAAGGTATGTGGTAATCATTTCTAAAATTTTGTTAAACTATTGAAAACATAAGATGTGAAGTATGCATCATTCGATTAGTCCCAAAAAAGTAGCAATCATAGCTTATAGGAATTATCTTTAAATAACATCGAAAATAGCCTATATCCTATACAAAGTGTTATACTTTGATCCTTGTTGACTGCTACAACTCCAATCGTCATCACGTACATAACCATTTCCACTACCAACTAAAGATGATTTTTCACCAGGCGAATGATAATTATCACCACTAACTTGACCATAATCATTACCACTATTTGTACCGGATACTTCACGCCACCCCTTACGACCAAATTCACTCATCTATAGTTAAACAATGATTGATTAATTATTATTATATACATATAGTTTTTTCTCTATTTAATAAATATTTTTCATTCATAGATATTGCTTTTAATCAAGCATTTACCTTGGTGGTGAGATTTGTTAATTGAGTGCCTACATCCTCTAATAAAGCACCGTCTTTTACCTAATATTTAAAACAAAACAAAAAATCAAAACGAAAATCAAACAAAAACAAATCGAAAAAATTGATGTTTAAATCAAAAGATAAATAAAATAATTGAATAAAAACTGAAATTAACAAAAAAAATAAATAAATAAAAATAAGACAAACCTTTTCACCTACATGTGAGCTAATATCAACTACCTTCTGTGTGGCAAGTCCGCCATATTTTACAGCATTCTCGGTGGCTTTGCTTGCAATCTTTGTAGCTGATGAGGATAAAAACGACCAACCCTATTAATGAAAAAATAAACACAAACAACATTAGCAAATCATCTAATTAGAATTTAATAATTAACTCAGTATTGTAATAGGTACTTTGAGACACGTGCCTAGATATAGATATAGGTAATCTGAGCAAAATGTACTTATTGTTAGTTACCGGTATAGGCACAGTGGCATAGGTACAGTATAAAAGTATCTGAAAGGTTTAGGTATTTCAAAGGTACTGCGCCTGAATGACCATCAACTTATTTAAACGCATTCTATTGATAATAGTAATAAAAGATGATTAATAAGTTCTTTTCATAATGCATACAGGTTAAGACACTTCAGGTAGAAACAGAGGAGAGATTACAAGAAACTAGGCAGCCTTATAGCAATTGTCCGGACTTAGAAGAGATATATAGAAGACGGGTGATTAAGTATTTGTGAAAATACCCACCCTTTTGTCATAGTCACTACTCATTTCATTCAACTCTTAACAGATAAATAGATGGATACATTCGCTATATTTATTGTACACTGAATAAACTCACACTAGCTAATGATGACATTGCAGTATCTACAAATTCTTGTGATTGACTTCTAGGTGGTGGATCCATTGTATAACCAAAACCACTATATTTTCCACCTTGACTTGGAGGTAGATCTCTAAAAATTCCATCAATATCCAATAATATTTACTAAAATAATAATAATAATAAAAAGTAAGTTTAAAATACCCTCTTCTATTGGCATTTTCTGCTTGTAATTTTGTAAAATATGCATCTTTCTGATCTCGAAATTCAACTGAATTATAGTTTTGATAACCAGCTTGATACGTTGCATCTGTATTTTGATAATTAGCTGATGAATTTGAATACGATGTATTACTTGAAATATAATTATTTGATGATGTTGTTGTTGTGATTAAACTGCTTGTATAATTTTGGGTTGATGATTTCTTCTCATCCCAAGCTTTACCTTGAGCTAAAGCTGAAATCTACAAAGTATAACACAATTAATCATTTCATTTCATCATTAAATTTTCTCAATTAAATAACTGACTTTATCTCGATATAGTGCAGCAGCTTTTGTATTGTATTTCTGTTGAATTGTCATATGATCATCCCAGTCTGGTTGTGCTTCAAAGAACACTCTAGCATTCCGATTACCACCGACTTTCATCTTTTCTAATTCTATATCTTTCCATTTATCCATTGTTACTGAACGTACGAATGATAAATGTACACCAAGACCTCGATGTTTGCCTGAACATTCTAAGCAGATCCATATGCCATAAGTGACAGAAACCCATTGTGGATTGTGTGTACCACATTCAAAACATTTCTAATAATTATTCAAAGGGCAAATTAAATATCAAATCTACATAGAATTTGAATGCAAAAAGTAAACTTACATCGTTTTCATTGTGCGGTTTCAATTCTTGCAGGACACGTCTGGTACGAGGACTTGCCATTTTCTTTAATAATACTACTACTACTACTACTAATTAGGACAAATGGAAAGACTAGGATCAAATTATATAAATTTGCAATAATAAAAAGCACATCAAGTTAATTGAGCATTTTTTTTGTTTGTAAAATAAATTGTTTAAAATAATTATTTAAATAAAAAAACGAACAGCTGTCAAAGATTGCAGACGTGTTCAAACACAGTTGTCAAGTTGTCAGTTCTGTAATAGAGATGGGCTTATTGAATTTATTATAGTAAGGCCATTGTTGTCTACAATTCAAATTATTGCAGCTAACACAATTCTAATCACGTGTAATCAGTTTTTCTGCATAAATTCTGATCAGCTCGTTTTTTTCGTTTTAAGAAAAATTCATCTGCTTATTGAATTATATCAATAAACTCATCTCTAATATAACTGTCATTGTATTGTGAAGTTAGTTGTTAAAAAGTCATGGTGACCAATAATTAGAAAATAAAATCCCTATTAGTTTGAATTTTTATTTGAAATTCCTATGCCTGTAAAATCCGGCTTAATTCCAAATGATTTTAATTCATTATTTTTAATTAACACAAAAATACTAGAATACATTAAATAACCCACAAAAAAAAATACAATTAATTAGATTGAATTGAAACTTTTCAACTGTTAACACCATTTTGTGGTTTAACATGTGTCAAAATCCATGGATGTTCCAATACTTGTTCAAGTCCGATTCTTTCATTTGGATTAACAATTAATAATCTACTTATAAAATCTTTAGCTAAATCAGATATTTGTATTCTATCAGGAAATTTATATAATGCCCTACTAATATTACGATATGTTTCATCATAATTGGTTGCTTCAAATGGTGGTTTACCCACTAGAAATTCGTAACATAACACACCTAAACTCCATAAATCAACTTTCTCATTATGCGTTTTGCCAGTCACCATTTCTGGTGGTAAATAGTCTAATGTGCCACATATTGTTGTACGTTTTGAGCCTGGTGCATGTACAGACCAACCGAAATCAGCAATTTTTATTTCACCTTTATTACATAATAATAAATTCTCTGGCTTTATATCACGATGTATGACTTTCTTTGAATGACAATACTGTAGGGCACTAGCAATTTGGGCGATATATGATGCAGCTGTTGCTTCACAAAAACGTTTCTCTGGCATCGCCTGTAAGGCTCTATAACAAGTTCCTGAAAAATTAACGAATTATAGGTTTATTATTTATAACAAAAACAAAAAGTACCGTTGGGTGCATATTCCAGAATTATATAAACTCTAGTATCATCATGGAAATATCCATACATTCTTAATATATTTGGATGCCTTAAATGGGATTGTATCTCAATTTCTCTACGTACTTGATGTTCATTATTATATTCTAAAATTGCTTTCTTAAACAATACTTTTAATGCCACCACAAACTTCGATTGTTTCTCTCTAGCTAAGTAAACATTTCCGAATTTACCTTTACCTAATGGTTTACCAATATCGAAATCAGCTAATGTCCAACGTCTATCTTTCGTATTATTATTATCATTTGATGATTTACTCTGTTGAACTTTACCAGGTATTTGATTCGAATTATCTACAGATTTTTGTTGTTGAGGTTGAGATTGAGATTTGTGTGGCACGTCTTTTAATGCAGTCTTGATTTCAGATTTTTTCACATTTACATTTTGAACAGATTCTGATTGAACTGTTGTCTTAATTCTCGATGATTGTTGCATTTTTACTAATTTCTTCTGGACATTTTCAGTAACAGTCTTTGGTGCACTATTTTCTTTATTAATTGTCGAATGTGGTTTTCTTAACGACATTCTATTTTTAACTCACAATTTATTTTTTTTGTAAAAAATCTAGAAAGATATTTCCGACTGTTGATTAGAATGGAAGTGACAAGAAGTTTTAAATGAAAAAACAATTTCCCACTTCAACGGTTTTCTAACAGGATCACCAATGTCACAAACGTACTTTTCACTAGATTCAACTTTAAAATAAACAACACTTTTAGGGGATTTTGGTAGATTTATGTTGGCGAAACATAATGACATTTGATGACATTTCAGAAATTAACCTAAAAATTTTAAAGTTACGATTTTGTTTTATTTGAATTATAATGGGGACAATTATAAAATTGCTTAATTCAAGATTTTGTAATAAATGTACTAGCAGTTTTCGTAGTTTTTCTGGTTTAACTTATCGTAGGACAGATGTTGTACAAAAGCAACCTCAAATTTCAACTAGTTTCAAACGAACATTCTTTGGAATATTTAGAAGGAAAACACAAAACCAATGGAAAATTGCTGATAAGATCCCAGAAGATTATTCAATGATTTATAGAAATACAATGAGTCATTATATATTTGCTGCCCAATTTATTGTAACAACAACAGCCACACTTGCGTGTATTTGTTTAATATTAAAAGAAGATTATCAAAATACCCCCATGCCTTATGAGAAATGGAGCAAGAAAACAAAACAAGTAGATAATGAAGCTGTTGTATTTCTTACATTTTTAGTATTAATAGTTGTCTCTGTACAAGTGATGATAAATCGTTTACCATTACGAATCTATAAAATACCACGTAGTCCAAAATATATAATGATGTTTAATAGTATTATACCAGGTACAACGAAACGTATCATCTGTGAACGTGGTAAAGTTGTACATTTAGAGGAATCTGGATTTCTACCATGGAAAAATGAACGTTATTTAGTAAAATCACCCACTGAAGAAAGACGTGTCATTATAATGGATCATTATTTTCGTAGACCAGCTGATTTACATATAATGTTAGGTGAACAAAATGATCCTGAACTGTATGATGAAGAAGAAGAAAAATAAACAAATACAACTAAAATAACATTTAAGCATTGTTTTATTTATTTATTTATTTTTAATCTCATTTATCATCTATAATCAATAAAATTTCTCAATAATACAACCAGTTTAAAATTCTTCTGAAAATATTAACGTTATAGAAAGAGAATTCCATAAATATTATTGCCACAATTTTGATCTAACAGTTGATAGAATCATGCAAAATATAGATTTTACAAGAAACAGTCTATAAATTTGGAAGTTTCAATATTTTATTTTCACTGTCTTTAATATGGGTACAATTACACCACCAAATTTATCATCATGTTCAAGTTGGTTTGTACCAAGTAGAACTTGATAATGAAAAGACTTGTCAATAACCTGCCAGGTTATTTCAATTGCTCCACCATGTGCGAAACAATTTATAATATGATACACGTATGTATCAACTTCAAATGCTTGAAGAATTTGTGATTTTAGGATAAAAATTTGAACAAGTTATTATACGAATCATAAGTTTTTGTTCAATTTCTTGGTTCAAAATTTGTTTCAAGTTACTGTCTTTCGTTCCTTGTTGGTAATTGTGAAGTAACTTGACAATTTATCCAAGTCTCTTGAAAGTGTGTTTACATTATTTTTTTTTAAACATCGTACCCAATAAATGCTCAATGAATAATTTAATTGCTGCCAATCAAAAATTCCGTTGACACAACAGAGATATTTTAGGGAAACAATTCTAATTCCAGTTTTGATATGGTTTATGGGATAGATTGAAATGTGTGTTAATGATATGTATAATATTACATAATAACTTTGGAACTATATTACATAAATACCTAATAAATGCTATATTATTTGTATTGTCATGTTCTAATACCTACATCCTATAAAACAGAAAGTAACAAATTAAAATTGTAAAAATTCTGTGTAATAATTAATAAAAATACATACGGATACTTTTTTGATACTGATATGAATTAAGAGGGAAGCCAATTCAAGATCTTCACTATAGGCATTTTTCAACCACACACTTCTATAACCAGTCCGTAAACAAGTAACCTGAAAATATTATTTTCAATTAAAAATAATAATAAAAATTTATAAATAATCTTAACTGGATATGTAGCTTGACCGATAAAGTTCGGATCACCGAAAACATCTTCATCTTGGACTAGAAATCTTAATAAAGCAAAATATGGATTCATAACAACAAATTCAATGATTTCTTCATTCCATTTCGGATTAAAACCATTATCAGGAACAGGTTTTGTGACTAATTTAACTTTTGAATCAAATGATGCACCAATAATTTCAACTTCAACAAATGGATTTGCTGTACCCTTTTTTGGACGACACAAATGTCTAGCAGCAATAATTTGTAATGATATAATTAATGGTTCAACACCAATTAATGTATTTTCATCATTTGGATCGAAATCATCACGAAACATAAAATCAGATTTTAATAAATAACCACATTGTCCATTATCACGGAATTTAGCTTGATTTAATTGCATCGGTTTATCACCAGTTTGATAATTTAATGCAACCATTTGACAACCGGTATTCCATATATTTATTGGATTATAATTGGATGAATCGACACGTTGCCCTTTTGGATAGACACGTGAGAATTGATGTTGATGATATTTAATAAAGAATTTCTTTTCTTGTTGGCATAAAAGTTTTTCAGCTTTTGTTTCAGGAAATGATGACATTTCATAAAAGATGAAACCTTGCTGTTTTGCACGTTCAATATTAAATGTTATTGAACGACAATAAATGATCAAATTTGACATTTCTTTTGCTATGCGAAATGTACGTTCCATTTCACGATGTTGATTCTCTAATGCACATGCCCTATGTGCAACTTCTTTAATACTCATTAACCATTCACATGCTTCATTACGTGTCCGCACAGCTACTTCAAATGGTGTACATGCTGTTGATGTTACAATACGTAACATCCATTCTAGATCATCTGGTAAATCTGGTATATGAAAGATATCAATAACGGCACCATTCATATCTAATTGGCCTTGTAACATTGATTCATTTGAATTATCACTATCTTGATCATGCATATCAATACGATCAATTTCTATCACGTAATTTGCAGGAAAATATTGTTGTTTCATTCCACCATAATCACCACGCCACCAACCATTACTATTCTCCGGTTTTGTTACATTTGTTATGATTGCATGTTTACAAAATGATAATTCATCTGGTTGTTGTGCACGATAATCGTATAATGCTTTTACTGTAATTTTGGGTGGTGTAAATGCACTAGGATCCATATAGGACGGTGTACTATTATAACCGATTGCGTCATCTTGTTCCTACAAAAAAAAAAACAAAAAAGTAATCAAAAGTCGTTGTAAATTAATTGAACAAATGTGATGGAAAAATAAATTTTGGGTCATTAACATTTCCGTTGTCCGGTAGAAGCAAGAATTTTTCAATTATCTTTAAAACAACTCATTTTTATGTTATTCAACCTATTGACTTTGAGGAAAAAAAAAAACCATTTCAATCTTTAAATTGAAATAACAGTGGCGTAGTTTGAAGAAGAAAAACTAAAATAAACCGTTTTTTGTCCCCAAATTCTTAAAGTATGATTCCACTATTCTTGTTCCAGTTTGATTTGTATCAAGTAGAACTTGATAGTATAAACATACGTTCAAAAGAGTTGTAACACATTAAATAACTTGTCAAGCTAATTCATTATTTCCAACCAGAGCGAGAAGGACAGAAAGTTGAAACAATTTCATTAACCAATACTTTCTCAGATGTATAAGGAACAATTTGTTGTTTTCGGGTAGAATTCGAGCCAGTGTTACAAGTACTATTTTTTGTTGAATATCTTGCTATAAAAGTATTTCAAGTTTTTGTTCTCGCAACTTGAGATGTTAATACAGGAACTTGACAATTTATCCAAGTTGTGGCAAGTCGCTTGAAAGAGTGTTAAGACTTGGTATAAGTTGATTTGAAAAAAAAAAACTTGACGGTGTAAACAAACAAATAAACAGAAAATTTTGCTTGAGCATTTTGTAACATTAATAATTGTTGAAATAATCGCACTTATTATTCTTTTGATTATGTTTTTTCAATTTTTTTATTTACAAGGGCAATAAGCAAGGGTTCTATAACTTCTATATATATATATATATATATATATCGGTAGAATCTTCGAAATAGGTACATAGGGGCAAAACAAGGATTAACCAGTCTTACGTCTTTTACATAAGTTGAAGTGAGACTGACATCTGACTGCGTGTTTTCTTTCCATCTCACTTCGACTTATTTGCAAGCCATAAGATTGGTTCATGCTTGTTTTTCAGCAATGTACCTATTTCGAAGATTTTTGTGGTATATATATATTTTAACAAAAATCAAATCCTTTAACAATATTTTTGCCTCTAATAATTATACGATCACCGTTGGTTAAATTACAGATATTCACATTTTTATCTATTCCATCATCTCCTTTTCGTTACGCTACTGATCTATTAACTGTAATCTATTTTCAAGATGTGCTGTATAATCACGTAAATAATTAAAGGGCGTAAAAGCTTGAACTAGTAAAATGTACACACATTATCGTCTAGAGTCTAGATTAAGAAAGAAGAAGAAAGAAAAAATAAACAAAATCTCTACACACAATAGAAGAACCTGTTCAAGGGATTTTAATATGGAACGTGAAACGAGTAAAATGACCTCATAATCTTTGTTTTTTGTTGTTTTTTTATTCTTCTCTAAATAACTATAAAACTTTAACTATATACCGGAACACCCTTGTAGAATAGTTACATTTGAGAAAATTATATATGTTAGATAAGGATAGGTTGAAACAAGGATAAACAAACCGACATTCCATACAAGGGTTAAAAAACTATAAAGGGAGTCACAGACACTGATTTTTTTGACTATATGTTGTCTAGTTTTTTCATATTACTTCATTCTTTAGTTAGAAGTTATAGTGGACACACAAAAGTCTTTGTTGGAGATGGTTATATAAAATTATTCTCAAAGATGGGAAATTTTTTTAAATTGGTAAGAATTTATCAATAAATTATAATATAATGCTGATGTTGATGGTATAACATTTTTTTCTAGTTATTTTTTGTAATATATTTTGATTATATATCATCCATACCACCACTAACGCCAGAAAAATTAAATCCAAATTTTCCATTTTATAATAGAAGTGAACAAATTAATATTGGCAGTAATAATAATAATAATAATAATAAAACTATAGAACAATTAGTACAAAAACAAACTGAAACTGTTAAAAGAATTGTAACAGATCAAAGTCAAGTGAATCGTTTCCAATATCCTTCAGTAACAAAATTTGGTATTGACAGCAATAATTTCAATAATAAAAAAGAAAATCCAATAGCTGATGAGAGATTAACTTTAGAAGAATTAAAAACTAAATGTCAACATTTATCGAAATTATTTAACGATAATCGTAGTGAAGATGATGAAATCTCTACGAAAATAAAAATATTTACAAAAAATCCAATAAATGGCTTCTATATAACATCTGATGTTACAACATCATCATCTATAACAACAACAACAACCAGAAGTGCTGCAACAACACAATCATCATCACGACCATCAACAATAAAAATACCAACAGCAATAACAACAAAATCGAAAGAAAATATAAAATATATCAAATTAGAACCGGTAATTTTACAAAAAACAATACTAAGTGACGGTCGTACAATTTACTATTGGCATAAAAGTTTACCAAGTGCTGTACAATTTGCACCATTACCACCAACAACAAATACTATAATCCCTACTACTACAACGACAACAACAACAACCACAACAACACCTTCAACACATAGTTATGATTTTCGTAATTTTTTTCCATCATTTTATTCATTTAGAGGCTCTGAATCGTCTAGTGAAACTACAACTGAGAAAACGACAACCACGACAACACCGTTGCCATCATCATCATCATCAGCCACAATAAATGATGAATTATTATATACACAACAATTAAGGTTTGTTGTACCAGTACCATATTCAAGTCCTGATACAACAGAAGTTAAACATCCATGGGATTTTGATCAATTCGCATATTATCCGAAACCATTACAACCGGAAACTGTAAATGTTAAAGTACCATATGTACCAACATTTCATATAATAAAAGCATTAGCCATTCCTGATAATCTATCAGCAAATCATAATGGAAATATTTGAAGTACCTATACTATATAGTTCTATATATATTTTTTTAATTATAAAAATTGATAAGACTGATTATTGATAGATTAATAAGTTTACATTTATTTTTAAGAATTTTGGGGTCGGTTTTGTGCAATTAATTTTGTAAAATAATTCTTATTAAATAAATTTATAAACTTACCAATGTCATTTTCTTTACAGCATCTTCACTGATTGCTGTTGATAATTTAACACGTCGATATAATGGATGGTTTTTATAATAATTGATTAATTCAACTAAACTTTCAAATTCTACATTTCCAATTGTATAGAGACGTCCTTCCAATTTAATTCGACAATGTTTGATTCGTCTATCTGCTCTAAATTTGATCAATAGAACAAAACAAACAATTATAAATGTTAGAGATAGTTATAGTTTTGTATTATTTTACCTAAAACTAATCGTATAACAATTGGAATCATTCTCACTAGGTCTGACTAAGAAAGCACCATCATTCCTAATACGTTTCAATATATTTTCAGCTTGTACTTTCCCTGTATGTTTATGATACCATATTTCGGTTTCATGTTTTCTAGGTTGTGGTACAGGTTCTTGTAATGTAATTGAAAATTCCGGTGTAACTAATGGATTCGTTTTATAATATGTTATTAAACTATATAAACTATCAAAATATTTCGATTCCATTAAATAATATTTAATATGTTGTTTATCAGGTTTTGATTTAATGCGACAATGATTCACTTGTCCATTACGCCAAAATGATAAACAATATTCACCAACAAATGTAACACTAGCACGTACTAAAAATGTACCATCACCTAAATATGAATAAGTTTTCAATAATTGTTCAGCTTCTTCACGACCATTAGCCAATTTCCCATGAAACCATTTCTCACTGAAATGTAATTCTTCATTGGGTACATCAGATTTATTACGTTGAAAACCAGCAGCACTATCATCTTCATCTTCACTACGTTCAGATTCTTGATCTAATTTATAACTATCTGTATAGAATAATTTATTTTGTGTTAATACAAAAAAATGTGGATTCCATTGTTTATCAACTGGATCTTCCAAATACATTATACCATTACGGACGGAATTTCTTAAATCCATTTCACCACCACCGCCACTTAAACTAGTACCATCATTACGTAATAAAAATGTACTTTCATCTTGTCCTTCTGGTAATTTTTTATGTTTCAATATAATTCTACGGCGTAAACTATATGGTGATGGTAATTGTTTTTCATTTTTCTCAACAGGATGTATTAATAACATTTCACCAAATACTTCTTGCATTGCTGTTGCCATTTTTCTTTGTTGTGGTAATGAACAATTATCTTCAATTGATAATATAACTGGATATTCTGATGTAGCAAATGCATGCTCTTTTATTGTTCTAATTACATCAAGAAATTTAATTTTTGTTGTAAATGTA
Organism: Lydus trimaculatus; assembly: GCA_037414755.1. NCBI lineage: Eukaryota > Metazoa > Arthropoda > Insecta > Coleoptera > Meloidae > Lydus > Lydus trimaculatus. The sequence goes on from JAZBGY010001591.1 coordinate 16,092, forward strand.
TGACCATGATATATGAATGGCATACCATCTGGACCATCCCAACAATCTAATTCAATACATCTACAACCCATACGTAAACATCTTACATAGGCTTCAACGGATGAATCACTCGATAATTGATCACCAGTCAAATATCTATAATTACATAGAAAACAATTGATTATAAAACACACTCAAGTCTCTTATTACACGGTCTTTTTTACGCGTATGATTTTGTTCTAGAGTAATGCCGCACTTTTCGGGCTGAAAGGGGAAATCGCTCGTTTTCGTACCTGCCCTTGAGGCGCCTACGGTTTGCATAATTGCCAATAGTATTCAACTTTCAGCCATGATTGTTTAGAATGACATTCAGTAGCGCCGAGAATAGATTTTAAATTTGTTTATAAATACGAAATTAAAACAATTTATTATCAATTGAAATTATCATACAATAATTAATTAATTAACATCTATTATTGTATGATACTTTCAATTAATAATAAATTGTTTTAATTTCGTATTTATTTGTATGTAAATTTTTAAAATTTTATTGACGCCACTGATTGTTTTTTTAGCCCCGCCCATATTTAAGATTTCAATACTATTGGCAATTATCAAAAATTCGCCAGGGGAAGCGATATACCCATCACAGCACATTAATATCACTGTGATCTCTAGTACAAAACAAACGGATAAGTCGTGTACAATAATATGTATCTATCGCGTAAAAAAAGACCAACTTATAAATTCGAATAAAACGTACGTATTATGTGACGAAGCTATCCAATAGTGTGATAAAGGTCTTGACATATCTTGATAGACAACATCCTTTGAAGGATCCCATAAATCATTTTGTTTCGAAAATAAATAATCTAAAAATTCCGCTATTATAAAATGAGGTTCTTGTACTTCTCGTTGTGGATCCTATTCATATAACATTTAATTTAAAAACAAAATACATAAAAAAAAGATGAATAATGAATACCTTGAGAAAATCACAGATAAATCTCGACACAGATCTCTCATCATTTCCTAAATCTTCATTTTGTTCATTAATTAAAAAATTTTGCATTTCTTGTAATGTTACAGTCTTTCTATTTGCAGAATATAAAGAAATTTTATCAAACATCTCTTCAATATTCTAAAGAAAAAAGAAAAGAAATATGAACAATTTTAATGAATTGTAAATAGTTTTTTTTTGTTTTGTTTAATAAAAAGTGAAATTACATTTTCATCAAAAATAATTTTTTGATACAACACGGTAAAATCATCAAAACCAATTTCATTACTTTTTCTTGTATCAACTTCATTGAATAATTCACGTAATTTATTTGTTGGTATTTTATAATTAATACGCGGTAGAAATGCTTTCAAATCTTTTATATTTATTCTAGAAAAAAAAAATTAATAAATTTTTCAATTAAAATAATGAATTTCAATTACTTTCCAGATGAATTTTCCATTGCATAAAATTCACGACGGAGCCATACTTGTACTTGCAGTGGATAAGGGGCATTTATTGTATCTTTTACCAAATATCTTAAACCTTTCACCCATAATTCACATTCTTTCTCGGAAAGAGCTAGAAAACAAAAATTGAATAAATAAAGCTTAGATAATAAATGGAATACATGCGGAAAAATTCAACTCGGTCGTGTAACTCCTCTATTTGATAAATTGTTATCTAACAATAATTAGAATAATAATAATAACATTGTTATATTGTTAAGTAAGGACGTTTACAACAAAACTATCCTCATAACCTAGGGATTACAGAATAAAGTAATGAAGAGCATAGTCAGGAACATTAACTTTATCGAGACCTTCAGACAGATACTGTTCACCAGCCCTTTGAGTTAGTGTAGTTATAGTGAAAAGCTAAATATAGTGCGAAATTTAGGTCATTCGATTTAAGAGTTCCAATCGTATTGATTTAGTTTAAAATAAAATTACTCATAGATAAAACTGTAATATTAATAAATGCCAAAAAATAAATTATTACGTCCTAAATTTGACGCATCAAAGAAAGAAAGAAAAATTGAAAATAATGTGCCTTATTTCTAATTTTTAAAAATAGAATAAAAGATGAGCAATTAGATGTCATTGAAGCATCACATGAACATTCCATCATTATCAATATTTCAATCAATCAATGAATGAACCTTCATGGAAATAGTAACGGAAACCATAATTATCTGTTTAGGTAAGATAATTTCGTGTGTTCCGGTGATTAGGGTAGACCTTTATACGATTAAACATTTAATAAGTTTAATGGAAATAAATTGTGAAACAATAGAGGCCATCAATAATGTTATAGAAAGATAGTGAACAAAATAAATAAACTTGCAAGATTTATACTTTAATTTTATGATAAATCAATAACTTTTACTTTAATGGATGGATTGCATTTCTTAATCCTTTTTTTTAATAGAATTACAATAGTTCTATCATGCAATAAAAAGTGAGCGAATCTAATTTGAATTAGAGTCGGTCTTCTTATTTGTTATTTAATGATTTGATTGAGAAACTAATTGGATCATGATTATTTAGTTTACATTAACCAATCAAAAGAAATATTTAAATTTTTAATGAAAATGTCACATCTGAAAACTAACTAGAATTATTGTAATAAATGTGAAATTTTCGTAATTGCAAACTATTACAAAATAATCGTTTATTTCTTTGAATTACATTCACATTTTCCACTAATTACATGAATTACTATTTGTTTTTTTGAAAAAATGGCCAATATTAAAATGATTTTACGATTTTTCAAAATAATAATAATAATAATCATTTAGAAATAGTTTCCAATAAAATGTGCTATTTCCTAACCACTAAATCAACCGCATTATTATTAATCGTATAAAATTTTTGTTGAAAATACTTAGAATACCACCGGATTGTGTGAGATTTTCCTTTTATTTTTAAAATATTTCCCAAAACCAAAACACGACTACAACAAATAATAATAATAAACAGAAACGTGGCTAACATTTCTATTTTGTTTAAAAAACAATCAATTGTATTTTATTACGATTACCAATAACCGGAAATAGGTATCATTAAATTTCCGCTATATTCAATTACTATTATTATCATTATTATACAGGGTCCACTATTTAAAACACCCCAGCCCTATAAACCCGACAATTTTAAAGGTGTCAAATTGTAGGTTTCGTCAAGCTCTTCCGCAGTAGCTTATACTATATTGCGAAATAATGACCAATTTGATTATATTTCCAAATTAAATGTTATTTTTCCGGACGGTTTGATTTCCACTTCACCCTAAATTAAAATTGTTTTGTTGAATACAGAATTTTTAAGAGCGGCAGTTTGATGTATCACATTAGGGCCCGGTCTTTCCACCTCCCGTTAAAGTAGCCGTTAGCCTATGTGGCAGATAAAGTTCCAGTT
>JAZBGY010001592.1:0-19433 GCA_037414755.1 Lydus trimaculatus
CCGAAAGATGGCTCACACACCTATAAAGAACGGTGGACTTTCGTACAGAGCAATTTTTAAAGAATGAGTATAGCAGAGTGACGTGTTGTCTTTTTCTAACTTTCCGAGCATCGTTGTTATATAAAACACTCTATTGCGAGGCTTGAAAAGTGGTAACGTGCGCACTAACGATGAGTTAGAAAGAATAAGGCAACCTCTCAACATGTATATCTGCCTTTAAAAGTGGTAGGATACGTTCCCCCAGTGCGTTATTCGGAATCCATCTATTGTAGGTCCATGGGCCCGTCAAGAGTGCGACGGGCCAGAATCAAGGACTGTCAAGTCGCTCTGCATTCTATAGGAATGATTAATCTTATGGGAAGCCATTATGTAGTGGATGGCGTCACTGGCGACTGCGCTATCAACGCACTCTATACGGCAATCTATTGCAACACGCTAGATTCAAAATCAAGATGCTTGTGGACCAATTTTAATCTGACAGACTGGTAGATATAAGGATGGCAGTAATATTACTAGATAGTCGACTGTATGAACAGCCACTGACGTTACAAACCTAAAGCATTGGTCAATCAGTCGTATAGAGAGAGAGAGAGCGGGTAGACAGTCGCTGGACCAAGACTGCCAACCCTCTCCGCTCTCTATAGGACTGTTTGATCTTATGCGAATTTTTTATGTAGTGGACTGGGCTATCAACGCACTCTATACTGCAATCCGACGGCCTGGCATATTGCGGGTTGCTTGTATAAGCAGTCGCTGACGTCACAAAGCTACAATATTAATCGGTCAATCCTATAGCGTGGAACGGGGGTGGCCGGCCTTGTTCTGGGGGTACCATGGACTTATAATACATGGACTCCGTATAGCGGTGGGGGGGAGTGAAGCCTACCACTTTTAGAAACAGATAGCTTGTGCCGGGGCAGTCTTATTCTTTCTAACTGATTGTGAGTTACGTGTTGCCATAGACAACGAATCGGTAAAATTCGGTCGAATTCGGTAGACTGCACTACTATATAATATTTGTTAGAAAGAGACAACTTGCCCCGGCTATTAAAACTTGGTGTGTACGAAATTTCACCGTTGTTTAGTAAAAGGATTCGGAGTCCATGTATTATAAGTCCATAGGTCAATCAGTCCTGTAGAGAGAGAAAGAGCGAATTAGCAGTCCTTGAGCCAAGACTGCCAATTCACTCCGCTCTCTATAGGACTGATAGATGACGTCACTGGCGACTGCACTATCAACGCACTCTATACTGCAATCCGACGACCTGGCATATTGTGGGTCGCTTGTACGAGCAGCCGCTGACGTCACAAAGCTACAACATTAATCGATCAATCCTATAGAGAGTGGAGCGGGTTGGTAGGCCCTGTTCGGGGGATACAGACGATACAAATTAACGTAATTTTTGGGACCCGTCGGAGATTTCCCCTAGAACCCAGCCTCGTTCTCCACAGTCCTGCTTTAGGGTTTATAATGAAGGAAGCCTTAGCATGACGGAATCTAGAGGAACAGATTGGATGACAATCCAAAAACCGCTTAATTCGCATTTTATTTAATTAAAGTAACGCTCTTAAATCATTCTAAAATCAAATCGACCATTTAACAACGTAATAATTACGTTTACCAACCCGTAACAATGTAATATTATTCGCTAAACGATGTACATTCATATTTAACACTTCTTCAGGATTATTACAACGTTGATAATTTATATAAAAACCACCAGCTTTTATGATACGTAATGCATCATCAATTGTTGGAAAACAACCAACTTTCATTGCTAAATCAATCACTTTTTGTCCAATTTCTGGTAGAATTTCAATAAAACTAGCACCATCAAAAATATTTCGAATTTCATTCGAATTCAATTGACTTAAAATTGTTACATCACCATTATATAAAACTTGTGTTGTTTGTTCAGCTAATTTCAAACCATCAACACCATGTACTAATAATAAAATTTGTTTGGCTAAATGTTTTTGTGCTAAACGTAAATCTGGTTGTTTACGATGTTTCAATATTAAATCATCTAAAACATTAATATGATCAAATGTGAATAATTTCAATAATTTCTCAACTTCATTATCAGTTTGTCGTATAAAAAATTGATATAATAAAAATGGTGATGTTTTTTTTGATGATAACCACATAGCATTACCAGCTGATTTACCAAATTTATCACCCATTTCTGTTGTTATTATTGGTATTGTTAAACCATAAACGGGTTTTTTATAAATTTTACTAATTAATTCATGTCCTGATGTTATATTACCCATTTGATCATTACCACCAATTTGAAATAAACAATTATATTGTTTAAATAAATGCAACCAATCGTAGGCTTGAAATAATTGATAACTAAATTCGGTATAACTCATACCAGATGGTGATTGTAAACGTGTTTGTACACTTGTACGACTCAATAATGTACCCATACGTAAATATCTACCAATATTACCGATTAATTGTACAGCAGAGATTTTACGATACCAATCATCATTATTTACAATTCTACAACAAATAACAATTTTATAAAATATACCAATTTGTTTATAAATCGAACAAATACATTAAAGGTTTCAATTTCTGTTGATCTTTCCATAAATATTCTTGATGATTATGGAAAATCGTTTCAATATTCCTACGTATACCTTCCACATTATTATCGATAAAATCACTACCTAATTCTTCACGTTCTGTATTACGTCCACTAGGATCACCGATTTTCGCTGTAGCACCACCGATCTACAATCAAAAAATTGGAAAAATCCCCAAAAATATCCACGAAATTCGATTACCAACGCTATCGATTGATGACCGGCACGCTGCCAATGGATTAAATTAATTAAAACCAATAAATTACCAATATGTAAACTATCAGCTGTTGGATCGAAACCAGCATAACAGCATTGTGGTGATGCATTCAATAAATCAACGATATTATTGCTGGAAATTACGAAAAAAAGCCATAATAATACAAATTAGACATAACCTCAAATTTTTATATTAGACTTACTTACGCTGCCGTATCAGGAAATAGGTCTTGATACATGCCGCGTTCTTTCAATTTCAATATATTACGATTTGAATAGTAACGTTTAAAGTAATTTAATTTAATTATTCGTTTAATTAACATTTTCGGAATTTTATAGGTTATGTTGCACAAATGTCAAATTTGGTTATAATCGTTAATTGAAGCTCTCTATTCTATTGTATAAAATATTGTTATAACCGTCTTGAAATTAACAGAAATGTTGGAATATTCTTGTAATAAATCTAACAAATACTAACAATTGGTGTTTAATCAATTTATTCAGTCAATAATTGTTTCATCTTAGGTACATTAGGCAACGTTTAGCTGTTATATTTGAACTACTTGTGACAGTATAGATGGCGGTAATTTTGAAATTTTACCAAAATTTTCCATTATTTCACAATAATAAAGATAAATTACAGTCTATTTGAGTTATTTTTTATATCAAACGCCGTTGACCGTTGATATCTACTGATTTTTTGATAAAAGATGGGTTTTTTATGCGTTTTACAAGCTTCCTAATAATAACCCTACAGCGATTGGTTAATAATCAAAAACGCGGCATTGTCAAATCAGCTTTAAATAGGCGATTGTAGCGCTACAAGTGACAAAAAAACAAAACAAAATACAGCGGTAAATTTGAATTGAGTATTTATTCAATATTGATTATTTTAACGATAATACTGATTATTATTAAATAAATTGGTAATTTATCCACAACACAATTTGATGCATTATTTGAGGATTCTGTAAATGGTCCAATTTTAGCCGCATATCCAGCTACATAAGCTACATAAGTTTGTTCATGAACTGAATGGAACAAATGAGCCATGGGACCTAAATTTTTATTAATTAAATCATTAATTAAATTGCCATAATTATAGAAAATTGTTACCTTTAGCATAAACTAAAACATCAGTACCACTATGTGTAACTTCATCTGTTAAAACAACAGCTTGTTGTGAATATTCGAAATCATCAGTTTTATTAATTGTCGGATCTTGTCGTGTTACTTTATTATCAATTACGTTAAATTGATAATTATTAGGACCACCAGTTGAATAGAGAAGTGTAGTATATGGAATATTATCAATTTTAGACTTTTCCACCGCTTCTACAATACAAAATCTAATAAATCTTGATGAAAAACAAACAATACAAAATTTTACCAAAAATACTATTTTTCCTTGATGGATAACCACTCATAGTTAATGAATGTGAATGATCACTTGTTACAATAATTAAAGTATCTGTAAAATCGATCATTTCAATTGTGGATGCAATAGCATCATTAAAAGCAACAGTTTCATCTAATGCAATTTTAGCATGTCCACGATGATGGGCAAAATCAATCAAACCACCTTCTACAACCAAAATAAAACCATTATCATTCTTTTTTAATATTTCTATAGTTTTTGTGGTCATATTAGTTAATGATGGCATTCCTTTATCAGATCGATCACGTTGATAATCATAATTTAAATGACCATTTGCAAAAATACCCAAAACATAATCATTTTTTTCTACATTCAAATTTGATAATTCTTCATTATTTGTAATAACTATATTTGTTAGATTACGTTGTTGTTTATCAATGATCCAATCATTTATTAAATCACGTCCATCTGTACTATAACATGACCATGTATCAATTGGATCATTATTTGTTTGTTTAACATTAGATTGTAAACATTGTCGTCCACCACCCATAAGTACATTGATATTTTTACCAGGTAAATCTTCAATTAATTGCCGTGCAATATCTTTACATTTATTACGTGATTTTAATGGTATTGTATTCTCACATTCCCATTTACGATTTGGTGTATGTGCATATAATGCACTAGGTGTTGCATGTGTTATACGTGTTGTTGTAACAATACCAGTTGATTTATTTGTTAATTGGCCCCATTTAATTATTGATTGTAAATGTGTTTGTTTATTTAATGATTGTTCACAATCATCAATTTGTACAGTAGAATCAACACCTGATGTACGAAAATTCACTTTAACACCACAAAATAATGCTGTTGCTGTACTACAAGAATCAGGAACCAACTTATCAGCTGTATACGTCTGGAAATTTTATTATAAATAATAATAATTTAGATAAGATTATTGTTATTACTTTTAGTACACCGATATGTGGAAATTTTTCAAAACTAAAATAACCACTTTCTGTTTTTGAATAAATTCTAGCTGTTGTTATTGTTGTTAAATCCATACCATCACCAACAAAGATTATAACGTTTTTTGCTAGATTTGTATTAAATTCTGGTTTAATACCATTTTGGATATCTTCAATGCCCAATTTTAACCAATATTGATTATCTTCAATTATCAATTAGGTGTAATTAATTAAGAATTGATTAATTTTGCGCGATAAATTACCTTCTTTTTGTGGTGTTGTTCTTGTTAGAATTAACAAAAATATTAACAATTGTAGTTGGAATTCTAATGTTAACATATCGATTCTAATTTATTTAATATTCAATTCACGTTATTATTATTCATAAATGAGAGATTGTTTAACAAAACGTTTTTTTTTTTCAAATTTAATTTGTTTAAATAATAACAATTACGATAACAACAATAATAACGCTAATAAACGTTTAAATAACGAAGTTTTCTATTTGATAGTAAAAAATTGCTTTGTTATAAAGCCGATTGTATAAAATAACGTGTTTTGAATAGACAATTAATTGTTTTAAAGGTCGTCATTTGAAATTTGTAACAATTTAAACGACGTTTAGTACAAGATAAGACGATTGCTATTATTATTATTATTATCATAGAAAATAATGCGCATGTTTTAATGATAATAAATACGAGAATTAAAATGTCTATTTGTCAATTTTAATTCTATTTATTAACAATAAATTATATAGCGTTTAGAATGTGATTCCAAGATGCGGTTGGAGGTGATTTGCGGTTTGGTTTCGTTCGTGATTTTGCATTAAACTACAGTTGTTTCCGATTAATGTTGAATGTTAATTGTTTATTAAAGATTAATTGTTAAATTCTTGGATTAAACTATATGTAGGTTACAAATTAGAAATAACATTTATCTTATCTATACAATTTACAATGTTTATTTTGGGATGATATAATTATCATAATACAGATTGAAAATTTACTAGAGTTCTTTCTGGATCAAAAATACACAGGCAGGGTAACATGCCCGACTTTTGCCGATGTCCGGTTTTAGTCGGAGAGGTTTCACATTAGCCAATAGAGTTCACACATCGTTATATCTGGCTAACCACGGCGGACCTGTTGATGATCTGGGCGTGTCTCCACTGCGATCTAATTCTCAACCTGTGTATTTTTGTTCCAGAAAGACCTCTAGATGAAGATTTGATAGAATTTGATTAATATTAAAAGAATGGGAGCCTTAGAATATTTTTGCGTAAAGTTCCAAAATTTCGTTCTAACTTGTGTAGAAGACCACGATTTTTCCAATGTACCCACTTTGTTGTCGCAACCTGTATAGGTAGATACATACAAGTATTGATTCTAATAATTTGTTTTTATCGATTTATTAGATGCAATTAAATTTTTACAAAGATCTCTACCGTCTACCAAGGTGATCAACTGGTGTTTTGACCAAATAGAAAGAAAAATTGGAAAAAAAGTCACAGATTATAGAAATTAGAGGAATATGAAAATAGGGAAATCTGTGTATACCCGGCGCATCCACCAAAATTGACTTTCAAACCAGAACCGTGTAAAGGAGGCCATACACATTGCAGCATCCTTCTAGAGACAGACTTGCATATAGTTATTACGTTCTTTATCAGCTTCCCGAACAAGTTTGAAAGCGATTCCGGTTTATCTGATTCGAAGTACGGCCATACAGCTGCAGTCAAAGTGGGAGCAATATTGTCGTGGTCTTAGCGAAGATTTGTTGTCAGTTCTAAGTGTTTTAAGCTTATATCTTGGGCAGTTTGATCTCCCGAATACTCAGTTAACTTTTAAACAATACATCTATTAATTATTCTTCTTATTTCTTCTTTCAAAGTCGGAACAGGAGCGTGTTGAAGCAGGTACTCGCCACGGGCGCAGATAATTGTACATGCAAAAAACTGTGGGCCATATACTATATGTATAAAAAACAAACTCGGAGACACTAAATTATACGTTGCGGCGGGCGCCAAGTGCCGTAGATCCGGTTCTGAAACTTCAAAAACAGCTGGAGGCGCTATAAGTAAAAGTAATTTGTATCATTGATCACTAGTAATTTCAGTAATTAATCCAAAACAGTAGAAGAAAGTTGAGAAAGTTTCCAGTACCCTCCTGTTGCATCCAACCAAACTGAAACAAATTCTTATTTGTGAAAAAAAAAGGCATAGAACCAATTCAGCAAAAGAATGGCTAAAATTGACCGCAAACTGAATGGTTAAATCGTTGATTTTCCCCGGCGCATCCACCAAAACTAACCAGGATTTTCTAATATTAAATAAAAATTTCAATTTAAAGCTTTCATAGTGTTTCGGCTTTCGTTCGACTACAACGCAAGAATTACTGATCTTTTCAATTTTCGTCAATATTTCCACCTTCTCAACAGGAAGAAATGTGTGAAATAATTCGGATTAAATTCGATAAAGGACGCATTTGGAAACGTTCTAATATTGACGAGAATTCCCAAATCAATTTCACACAGTCAAGCATGCATTTTGGGTAGATTCACTTGATTCCTTTCGTTAATTTCACATCATTTACTGTAAACCGTTTCCATCTGATTCTAGCTATTTTGTATCGTGATGTTCGTAATAGAAACTTTCTTAGAAGAAACGTTTGTTTTGGGAGCTAAAATTAATATGGAAAATTTATAAATAAAGAATTTCCACTGTATCACCGCAATTATTGAATTAATTGATGAATAAATTGGGAGATAATCAAGAAAATGCGGTTACACTCTCCCGGCGCCTCCACCAAAATTAAAACCAAGCCTCTTATGATATGGAAAAACTTGTTTTAAAGCTCTGTTAGGGCTGCATTTCCAGTTTTATTCTACAATAACTCCTAGTTTTTCACACAAATATTGTCGTTTGAAATTTACCAAAAAAACAGAGTATTTGAGGCTAAACAGAGTTGCAAGAGAATTCTAGCGGAAAATGTTCCAGCTACACTCAACAACTGCCTCTTTCTTTGATCCACGATTTGTCGTGATTGTCGAAATTTCAATCATTTTACCCGTCAATCATTCCCAATCGTCACTCGAGTTATCATCCATTTCTTAATATTTTTTTTTTGGAAACGAAATTGAAACATTTTTTTTGCTATTTTATTCAATTTTCAAGCACAGCATGGTTCACAAAGTTACGTCCGATGCCGATGCTAAAATCAAAACGAAACTATTAAACTTACAAACGATTCTTATTTAAAATTTCAACTCTGTAGGTAAGGGGATTTTTGCATTTTTACGAATAATTCTACATTTTCAACGTACAAAAACGTTGAATTGTAGGACGAAATTGATTCAACTGTTGTTGGCAGTACGTGACCGGAATTACCACCAACTTAACAGAAATCTATAGCTAATTATGTTGTGTCGGGGGGCAATTGAAACATTGCAAGACAAAGTGCACTTGCATTTTATTTCATAATTGTGGAAAAAAAGACGCATCTATTTCAACGAAAACAATACAGTAGATAGGCGATATGTCCTTCTATAGTTACACGTGAGGAATAGTTTCTCTTGTCTCTATTTTGTCTCACTAATGCCTGGATGTTGGATGAAATTCCAACAAAACGCTATGTTAGAAATTGTTTTCTCATACAATAGCTCAAAATTCGAATTTTACACGAAAACCTACTACGATTCTTGTGATCATTTGAGTACAAGTTGCTTTTCTATCAACAAGTTTTCTTCAATAATGGTGAACTTGACGCAATTCCTAATTAACCCACACCATAATTGGAGTAGTTCTACAAGAATCTACACATAGCCGAAATAGATCTTACAAGGAAATGTACAATACAATAAACAATCTGTGATTGTTGTAAAAGACTATACAAAACAACAAGAACTCTTTGTATAAGATCGATAATTTACATGCTCGAATAATTGAAGTAATTGAAAGTAGGGAAACTATACGGGCACATCCACCAAATCTATTCAAATATTATTATACAGGATGAGTCAGGCGAAGCTACCGTTTCCGTAATTTTCAGAGAAACGACATAAAACACAAGGATATAGAGTACTTTACCTAAAAGTAGCTTGATCGATAAATGGGCCTTATCAATAAAATCATTTCTAAACGGTCAGTATCTCTCAAAACGTATTCAAACGCAAGCAAAGATTCACCGATAAAATTCCGGAATTTGTAGATTATAACAATATTTTTTTTGTTTTCAAAAATCGTCATTTTCATTGAGAAAAAAAAATCGAAGATAATTGCAAATTTTTCGTAATTTAAATCGAAATTCTATTTATAAACAGATCAATGGCTTTTTTAAATCACACTTGTGGCCTATTTCAGTTTAGATAAACTGGTAATGATGAGAAATATTGAAATAAACAAGTGGGATTGTTTAATGGAAACATCGCCGACACACATTAAAGAAAAAACAATAACAAGTAATAAATACTTATTTCATCCCATCTGAGAATGAATTTAATCTCAAAGCCAGATAAACAGTGCAACTGACCTCTAAAAGTAGGTTTATTTTTCAATGAAAATGACGATTTTTGAAGACGAAAAAAATTATTGTCGTATCTGGAGATTCAGCTGTAGCTGGTCTTTGTGCGACAGTGCTTAGGGACAGACAAAAAACGTACATATGAAATAAATAAAACACTATTGCCACCACATCATTACAGATTTTTATAATAAATAAACAAATAAATAACAAATAAATAAATAAATACATCTGTTTTTTGGTCAATTTAATGAACTAATACTGAATGAGCATCAATTGTGGTCGTCTCAAAACGTCCTTTATTATTATTATGCGTTAAAAATTCAGACAATGAACTACTTTGTGTATTTGTTGTCATCGATTCACCACTCTTCCGATTCTTCTTCTTCTTATTCTTTATAAACCATTTAAATGGTGGTAAATTCCTAGAAAGAGAAAAAATTAACACAAAAATCAATCTAAAATACAAAATGATTACCGTAAAGTTCGACAGAAATGCGTTGAAAATAAACAATAAATAATCGGATTTGCTGCTGAATTCAATGGTGCTAAACTCTGGACGAGTGTAGCTATCGCTATATTTGTCTGTGTTTGCGGGATATGACCATAGACTTGTAGTAGATCGAAAATGATGTATGGACTCCAGCAGATTATAAATACTTCAAAATTTAATGAATTAATCAATTAATTAACGAATCAAAATTAATTAATTAAAGTAATAAATCTCACCGCTGACAATGACGAGTGTGATTTTGATTGTTTTGACTTTGGCTTTTGGTATTAAGCCTCTAGAACTAGCACGTCGTGAATTATCTGAATCACAACGGTCTGTTGTTGTTGATTTCTTTGTTTCTTTCACAAAACTTTTATTACTTTTCGTCCATATTGTTATAATAATTATCATATAACAACTAGCTATAATTGTTGTTGGTATAACAAATAATGATATTGATACTAATGTTATATATAATTGCCATTTCCATTGTTTGTCAAATTCTATCCAACATTGTAATACACCCTGTACTAATTTCTCTTCATAAAAAATCAACATTGGTGTTGAAAAAAATACACTTAATAACCATGCTGTTATTATTAAACATTTGGCCCGTTTCCCTATTTAATTTCATATAAATAAATTTATTATTATTATTGTGATAATGGAAAATACAGGGTTAGTCATTTGAAACTACAGTTTCCGTATAGAGAGTATCTCTCAGAACCTATTCATAAATGTGCAAAGAAACTCCGGAATGTGTAGATTATAACAATAATTTTTACTTTTTCAAAAATCGTCGTTTTCATCGAAAAAAAAACGAATAGTGCTGACGTGTGCAACAATTCGTTTGAAATACGTACTGTTTATCTGTTATTGCTATTTTCAAAGTGCATGGGCGATGTTTCCATTAAACAATCGCAAGTTATTTATCTCAATGCTTCTCTTATCAGTACTAGTTTCTTCGAATTGAATTAGTTCATAGGTCAACAAATTTCAGTTTAATCACGTATGATTTAAAACAGTTATTGACCTGTTTATTCGCGATTTTTTTCAGTGAAAATGACGATTTTTGAAAACGAAAATTATTGTCGTAATCTACACACTGTGGAGTTTCAGCTGTAGTGGTTCTTTGCTCATTTTTGTCAATTTTAAACAGAGTACTCTCTATTCTTGTGTTTTTGTCTCGTTTCTCTAAAAATTGTTGATTCAGATGACTAATCCTGTATAGTGAGAATATAGCAGAGACTTACAACTTCCTGAGAATTTCATCGGATGACGGATAGCATCATAACGATCAATACTTAAAGCAACAAGAACATAAGTGGAACCATATGTTACAACAACCTGTAGATATCTGATTGTTTTACAAATAATATTACCAGCTAACCAACTAACAGTCATCTTCCATATAATATCAGTTAAAACACTAATTAAACCAACTGATAAATCAGCTAATGCTAAATGTGTTATAAAATAATTCATACGACTTTTACGTGAACGACCGAAAATTAACGTATAAAGTACACCTAAATTACCAGCAACTATAACAATGAATAATATCCATAATACGGTGAATTGTTCCAACTGTAAATTAATCAACCAAAAAAAAAAAAAAAAATCAATCGTAACTTTCCTAAAACTTGGAAAAAGATCAACTCAACCATCCGCGGATTTGAACCCAGAAAGTCCACTTGCCGCACGAACTTGTCCCCAATTCAAATGCTGGTCTAGTCATTACGTTCATCTGTATCTGTATCATCAACTAGAGTCGATGATTGTCACAACCTAAGTGTCTATCTATGATAGAATTGTTTGTGTTTCTTTTGAATTGATTATCTGAATCTGGATCTTTAACAAAACCATTTAATTTTAATCTCGATTTTTATTTGTATGAAATGATTATCTCAATTTCGATCTTTATTTGTAATTATTAGTATCGATATGTTTGATTATTTTCAACAAAAACTGTTGTTTATTTCCAAAACGTACACTAAACTAATTCTAAAGAAATAGAGATAGGGATTGAGATCATATTATCATTTAAAAAGCTCTTGGGAAACATTTAAAGATAAAACGATCCAATTGTCAAATGATTACCTTCATCTCAATGTTGATTTGCGATAAAATTTGTTGAGTAATTTTAATAAATTACACCGATTTTTGGAAAATGAAGATCAAGATTGAGGTCACCTTATATTAACAGAATTGACATAGAATTATAAATTTCTGTCTAATCACAGCTTAAATGTCGATCTTTATTTCTAACAACAACAAAACACAATTATCTCGATATCAGTCTTTATTTTTCATACGATTATTTAATTTTAGTAAAAGTAGCTGATTTTTGTAATAAAGATCGAGCTAGACATAATCACTACTGGTGAATAAATTGCAATTAAGAATCTTAATCTCTATCTTGATTTGGGATAATTTTGACACAAAAATAAAGATACGGATCGAGATTATCCTGCGATTTGATGAAAATTTCGGATTTGTAACCAACCAATTATCGATTAAGGGTTAGACCGCATCAACAAAAAAATGACGCAACAGTAGAAGAAAAGAAAAAAAAACAAATTCAATCCACAATTGGGGTTGGAAGTGGAGAAAAAAGACAATATAGCTTCTATATTATATTATTTATGTATTTTTTTTTATATTCGATAGAATTATGGTGAGACACTAACGATAACACTCAATTTCATCCCCAATTCATTCTTTATATTTTAATAAAAAAAAAATCTTACGCAACTTATTATTATTATAAAACAGTTGCAGATAATCCACCCTTATTCAAATTTTCCCCCCGTATTCGTATGAAAATTTGTTATCAATTAAATCTTTTAATATTAATTCGTGAATGTTGTCGTTGTGATATAAAGATAAAGATCAGTGGCGTGATGATCGCTCATCTGGAATACAACAAGATTATTTCGGGAACGTAGAGAGAATAAATTTGTTGTTGTCCTAGGTACAATATAACATTGATTAATGGTTCTATTTTTATTATTTCTGTTATTATTAATACGAATGAAGACTTATGAAGTTGTAGTAGAATGAAATGTGACACCACGACTATAAAAAAAAAAAAATGCCGTAAAAATTTCAGTTGAAATACTTTAACTGTAAAAGACGACAAAACGTTTTAAATTGTCGTAATGGCTTTTTGTCGCTTCCATCATAATAAAGGAATTTCAAGCTTTTTAAGCATCAGAATTTAACAATCAAGACGATACTATACAGTTGACTACAATAAAATAGGGATATAGGACAAAACATTAACGTCACCCATTCTCATATCTTTCACACGAGTTATTTGGTGGCTTGCATTTCCTTCTTTGTCTTTTGTAGTGTTTCTGATGCTGACAAAAACAGGAAATATTCTCTTTTTATCTCGTTCTAATTTGTGTCCCAGATACGCGAGTGGGTGCCTATTTTGTTGCAGTATACTGTATATAGAGACGGTATACAAAAAAAATTTGGTGATAGGGGAGGAAAGTGGTTCTCGTTTAGGAAATCTGCAAAGATTGCAGAATTTAAACAGGGTCTGATAGAAAGATAATCGTTAACTATCGAACCAAATATTTTCATTTCAATAAATTGTCTTCACGGCTTCTATTAGACAACATTTGCTTTATTAACTGAAACTTTGTTCAATATTTCAGCAAATTTAAGTAAATAATGAAATTATTAATTGAAACACTTATATGAATGGAATATTTTGATAATGTTTTCGCAAATATTTTGAAAACTAACAACACACATCTGTGAAGGGGTGAGTGAAGAGAGCAGTAGTCGAACTCACTTTTTGTTCAATTATAAATGTTAAAGTTTTAAAAGCTCACCCACCACACACCCGGTTATTATAAAGAAATCAAGCTTGATCTTATCACGAATTTTCACCATCTGTCAATTAAACTAGAATCAATCATCTCCCATAAAAACAAAAGTCTTTTTCTAGAAGGAGGAAAAACTGCTATCGCATAGCCGGCCGGCCTCCTGTCGTCTTGTTTCATGTTTAATTAATTAATGATTCGTTTTGGTTTCTTTATCTATTTCATAATTAATTAGAAATACGATATTTGGTAGATAGTGATTTTCATTAAAATTTGAAACAATAATGAGCTGTTGATGATAATAAATTTCTCTTGTTTTTATGGGTTTGTGTGTGTGTCCTAAAGGAAATTCTACACGGTGTAACTGATAAAGTTGACAAAACTTCACAATTTGCCCACCCACACAACGTTTCTATTTTTAATTTAATTAAATATTATCTCGTTTTCAAACCACCCCGCGCCCCCCACCCGTACTATGCCATTCTGCGCATAATTGATTAAAATATCGTCGAAATTATTAATTATACAATTTAAGATAAAATTGGAGGTTTCAGTGAATTTCAGCATATATCCATTGGTAACTCAATTATATCGGATGTCCTTTAGAAGGTGGGCGGTTTTTCGTGGAACATTCGTGAAGTTTAGACCAACATCGAGGGAATAATTTGGGAATTTATTGAGTTGGAAAAATTGTATTCGATTCGATAAACTAGATTTGTAGGGAATTGCGGTCTTTTTTGTCACAAATCATTACGTTATTATACTGTATGTCCCATCGATATGTTCAATAAAACAATGTTAGCTATAGTAGTCCGTTTTCAACTTTCTAGAACTACTAGAAATCGAACTATCCTACTCCTTGATTCTTGTTTGTTCACGACAAGTCGACTAAATCAAAATAGACAAGCTATATATAGATCTATTCAAATTAAATAAAATCCTTATTTTTTTCCAAAACTCAAGACCATTGAAATTCATTCAATATTCTTCTGATAAGGCTGTAATTTTGTTAGATTTGGTGGTTTATTGATTGAAAATTCCATTTTTGTGGATTTCCTTCAAAAGAGAGTTGACAATTTTATTGAATCGGTGTAAAGAAGACTTTGTTGGCATTTTAATCAATTCAAATCAATATAACGAACGTATACTGTGTCTATCTGGATTTTGTCTGATTGGCTTTAAGACAGTAAGTAAAAGAGAAGATACTCAATCTAGTAGTCGAAGGAATATAAGTGTAGACTTACGTCTTACAAAATTGAAAGTTAAGGCGACCTTATAATAGTAGACGAGGTATATTGACACCTTTAGTCTTTATTATGAAATACAGATCAAGATTAATGTAACTATTTGGAAAGAAACCAATCCTAAGTCAACTATACAGTACAACGGTAATCTACTCTACAGTAGTGATTATGTCTATCTCGATCTTCAATACAGAAGATACAGCTAGTTTTACTACAGTCACATGCTATTAAATAAACGCATAAAAAATAAAGATTAATATCGAGATAATTGTTTTCTCGACATCAAACCAGTGATTAGACAAGTACAATTCTATCTTGATCTCTATTTTTCTAAAATACGTAATTGTATAGAATACAACATTATTTTTACTAATAAAAAGACCTCAATCTTGATCTTCATTTTCCAAGAATCGGTGTACTTTATTCAAATTACTCAACAAATATTACCGCAAATGAACATTGAGATGAAGGTAATCATGGAACGTTTTTTTCTTTAAGTACATACAATGCGACCGACACCAGTGATTTCCAACAGCTTTTTGAATGATAATACGGTCTCAATCCCAATCTCTATTTCTGTAGGATGCGTTTAGTGTCTGTTTTAATAACAAACAACAGTTTTTGTTGGAAATAATCAAACAAATACATACTGATATGACAAATAAAGATCGAAATTGAGATAATCATTTCAAAAGAAACACAACCAGTTCTATCATAAATGGACACTTAGATTGAGGCAATCATCTACTCTAATTGAAGATACAGATACAGATGAACGTAATGACTAGACGAGCATAGTATATTGGGAAACACGTGTGCCCGGCAAGTAGACTTTCCCGGTTCGAGTCCCGATGGTTGAGTAAAACTTTTCCCAACTGTTCTGAAGAATAAATCTTTATCAAATAACAAATTCGTTAAAGATCAAGAATGTCTCGTAGAATTACGATCGCAATCTTGATCTCTATTCTTATAGAATTCTCCTAATGATAAATAAAGATCGAGATGGAGGTGGTTATTACAATTTTTGGAAGAAGAACAATTTATGTGGTTTTTCAAATTTCCACAGATTTATTTCAGTAATTTCATGAATCCAATTCGAACTGTAATAAATCGTTAGTAACTTGACAAAACTTTTTTCAGGAAAGTAAGATTCAATTTTAATAATTTTTTTTAATTAAAAAGGCGCCACTAGCAATAACACAAATTAAAATCCAAACGACACGTGCCAATTTCTTTATTGAATCAATTATAATTTTAATTAATTAATTAATTAATTAATCTCCTTAGTCTTTCTTCTACTTCTTGATTCTACATAGAATTAGAAAAGAAAGTTTCGACTTACCTCATAGAAATAGAAAAATTCGAAAGTACTGTTTGTTGTGGTATTTTCGTAAATATTCCGCTCATCATCAACGACCACCGCTGACATTTTACAATTTTAAGTATTATGAAAATATAGACATCACTACATTTTTTTTGTTGTTGTTGTTTCAACTTTCATGAATTACGATTGAGTACTGCGTCCTGAAATCTAGTAAATTTTTATTATATATATAGACAGACACGAAGATATTAGAGGAGACGTTCTAAACTGAAACACATGCGCGTCATTTCTTCTATTTACACAGACACACACAAACACACGTATACATACACAATTTCCTCTCAATTTTCAATTAAAATCAAATTATAATAAACGTATGTCGTTGATTTTAAATTGTTTCAATTGATTGTCGATAGCCTTCACGTGATTGTTGTAAAAACGGCGACAAAAGCCGTTAACATTCTAAAATTTGCGATCTTTCTCAGAATCTTCCAGTTAGAATTCCCGGATCTTCTTCGTCTTCTTCTTGTTCTTACTTCTTTCTTATTGATATTTCAACAAAAATAATCCTCCAAAGCTTAGAAATTGGCTGATTATCAAACGTCCAAATGATTGACTTATGGGCTATGTCGCATTAAACATCTTGATCTGCATGTTAAATTCGTTCCCAACTCTCAAAATTTTATTTGTTGCAAATAATAGTGATCAGAACAGTTAAATAACAGAGGCCCGACAAGAAGGGGGTACCAACCGGAGTCCGGAATGACTTCCGACGTTACTGTAATTATAACTGAAACCGTAGAAGAATTTTACCGGAGCCCAGTCTCGTTGTTGGTGACCCTGTTAAACAATTATTTTGAATGAAGTTCAAATTGATAACATTTTGGTAAACTGATAGAAGCAATCTACGGTAATCTTGCTATTTTGTTTTGTTGTTTTATTTGGTTTTCCAGTTGTTTGTTGAAAATTTGATTGTTCCAATCTAATACCTGACCTAACACAATATCCGGATTCGTATCATCTTCTATTGTTGGTCTATTATCGATGTTCGAATTATAGTCGTCCAATGATGACTCTCTAGAGTTACATCATTCAAGTCATTCTGGTACGACTATATTTTCCCATAGAATCATTAACATACAAACGAAATTCGATTTACTTCTTCTGTTTTATTAATAATTAAAGCTACATATGCCAAGTCATCCTGGGATGACTATACACTCCCATAGAAGACGACAGGCAAAAGTAGCATTCTCTTTGATTTATATCTAAAATTGTAATTGATTGTTATTGTATTTGTCGTCCTACTCTAATTCATTTGAATCGTTATTTTGTCTCTCCTGTACTCATTACAACATCAACCGTGTATAGTTTATCAAAACAACCTTTATAGAAATTCTTTTACAGTTATAGTAAATAGAGAAATATTGTTTTATATGACAACAATAGTAGAGAGTTTTCAGTCTGGACGGATACAACAACACAGAGACAACGAATAAAAATAATGAAAGATATAGAAAAATAACGATATTAAAACACAATCTTATATAATCTTTATAAATGTGTTTATCAGCCCCTGTATTTCATCTCTCTATATTGTAGAAGAATTTTTTTATGCTTATTTCATATTTAATTTAAATTTCAGGAAATCGTACTGAAAAATCAATGCCAACATCAATATTTATATATTTGCAATTACTTCATATATATTTTTATTATTATTATTATCATTATTTTGATTATATAAATGTCGAAAATAGGTAAAATCAGTGGCGTATCAAGGTTTTGTATTTATTATTAGAAAGTTAAATCTAACAATTCAATAGTGTACTACGCTACTGATCTTTTTTCTGTCTACCAAAAGATCAAATTTAAACGAATTCGAATCACAATTAAATTTTTTGAAAATATTACCAATACCGACCACGTATTTCTTTATTTTTCCACATCTTATTATGATAATTTTCATCAAAATTGAATACAAATCGCCTAAATTTCTACAATCTTCTTTCTATCATCTATTTGTAATAAATCAATGTGTAGGAATTTTTGTGAATTTAATTCGTAAAGAAATTTCCATTTCTTTAAAAAAAAAACAACACCAATAAATCATAATTCTCAGTTTGTTTTTATTAGAAAATTTTAAATTAAAATATATACAATTATATGTGTGTATGTATATAGAACGGATTTTTTTTATCAAAGAGATGTTAATAAAATATTATTACGATTTTTATGGGTCATATTTGCATTTATTGCCACAAAAATATACACCGTTTTAGTTAGAACAAGACGGAATAATTTGAAATTAGCGCCTGATACAGTTAGAAAGTGCTACAATGAGCTGAAGTTGGCGCACTTTTACACTCCACTTCACAGAACAGTGTTAGCAGGTCTAGGGAATTTTCCCTAGATTTAGGGAATTTTACTTGTTCAAGGGAAAAAGGGAATTTTAACAATTTTCTCTCGAATTAGGCAAAACTTAAAAATATAAATTCTGAAAGTTATTTTTTTTTGTCATTAATAGTTTATTTAGGTTCTTAAGTCAACCTCCAGAAAATTTTTAATGAAACAAGTATGTTTTAAAGGAAAAACTTTTGCGCATTGCCAAAGAATACATAGTCCATAGAAGCTCATAAGTCCAATTTTTGTGACCCATGTAAATCTTAGTACCTACCCTGAAAATCCGAGGGCGACACTTGTTCAACGTCGGTAATTAAGGTAATTACCATCAATGGAACTCATTGTCAGTAGCAGTCGCCATCAGTCGCTGACAGCCAGTCATGGCCTAATTGGCCTAATGGACAGTCAAAATTGTTTGAAAAATTATTTGACAAATGAAAACTAATAAAA
>JAZBGY010001594.1:498-11246 GCA_037414755.1 Lydus trimaculatus
TTATTAGTGTTGTTACCGCTACGTTCAAATAATTCTTCATCACTTTCCCATGAACGATTCAATTTAATTGATGGTCGTGTTGGTTTTGTTGTTGTTAAATCATCTTCACTTTCCCATAATGAATGATATTCTTCTGTATCTGGTGTATTTGCATGTTTATCTTGTTGTTGTTGTTGTTGTTTTTCATTGTTCTCTGCGTTCATTTCATTATTATTATCAATGTTTACCCTGAGATCTTCTTCGATAGTATCCGGTTTTACATCGATTTTATTGTCTGAATTTTCAATTCTTATCAAATTATCTTCATCTTCATCTTTATCAACATCAGATTTGTGTTTGTTGTGTTTCTTCTCTTTTATGCGGCGTTTCTTCTTTTTTGATTTCTTTTGTTTTTTCTTTTTTTCGTCTTTCTTTTGCTTTCTTTTATCACGACTTTTTTTCTTCTTTATTGTTTCTTTATCATCATCATCATCATCATCTTCTTCATTACTGTCGGGGGAATTCTTCAATTGTTCTTGATTATTATTATTATTGTTTGTAGTGGTTGCTTCATTCTCTTCATCTTCTGTATATGATTGTAGAAATGATAAACCAACTGAATTCTCTAATAATTTACATTCATTATTGTAATCTTTCCATGATTTTGGAAACCAATTTCGTACTTTTATACAATAATCAGTCTTAAATCTACAATAAAATCATATTTATTGTTAATAAATTAAGAAATATACAGGATTGGGCAACAGTCCCGGAACGGTCAAATAATTCAGGATTTGGTAAAGCTAAAGATCTGATTTTTCGGATATTGTAGTTTTGAAGTTATGATCTATTACTTTAGAGTATTTTGGTAAACTTGACGCTTCCGGTTTGATCGGAAGTAACTGTCAACTTGCTTATTTTAAATGAAATGGTATATTTTTTTGTGCATTTTTGAATCCTACATCCGAATCTTGATTATACTGTATTAGGCTTCCCTATACCTAAATATAACTATTTGTGAGATATTACAGTTTTTTTGATTTTCAAAAATGTCTTTGGTACCCCAAATCTGAAGCAGTTTCAAGAGTAGTACCTTACTTTATCTTAGTGTAGTTCATAAAAAAGGGTATTAAATGCCTTTTTGTATCAAATAACCAACTTTTACTCGGAAATGAAATTAATTTTTGAAATATCGACTCTCGTTATATCACAGAGTGTGCTTATTAGACTGTATAAAGTTTAATGGACATGAAAACAGAAAAAAAACTGTAATATCTCACAAACGGTTATAGATAGGTATAGGGAACTCTAACACAACATAGTCAAGATCAATACGTAGAATTCAAAAATAGCATTCTATTTAAAATAAGCAAGTTGACAGCTATTTCCGGTCGAAGCGGAAATGCCAAGTTCACCAAAATACCCTTGGTCAATAGATCATAACCGAAGTTTACTATCTGCAAAAATTCAGATCTTTAACTTTACGAAATTCGGAAATATTTGACCGTTCCTCGACTTTTGCCCAAACCTGTATATGTATATATATAGGATGAGTCAGACGAAGCTACAGTTTTTCCCAAAATGGGCCTTATCGATTGTGTTTTTGTTTCTTTTCTCTAAAAAATACGGAAACTGTAGCTTTGCCTGACTCATCCTGTACACTGGGTACACCAGCTAAAACTGCCCTAGGCCTTTTTATAAATAAAGCTGTCTTTACGATTATTCTCCCGTACGGTTTCTCTCTATTTCATTAAAATTTCTGCATCATTGAATTGAGAATTCTACGAGCTTCAATTTGATGCGTAACATATGGTAGTTTGAACAAATAATTTTTATTACTTATAAGGTAAGTACAATTTTGTTTTTATGGTTACTTAATTAGTTTCTATAGGTAAGAAAAATATTCAATAAACTCGTAAACTTCTCAATTTTGCAATGTAAATACAGCAATTCTGAAGAGCTTACAATTTGTCACGTCAAACATTAAGATACTTTAAAAAGTGACAAAGTTATAGGGCTGGGTAGTTTTAAGTGACACACCCTGTATATGTAAATATAGAAGAAAATTCATTTACTTGAAACTATTAGTGTAGAGTTTCTCAATATTGGCAGTAATTTCTTTTGGTATCGTTTCAAAGATTGTTTTTCTATTCAGATATTTCTCTTTAATTTTATTAAAATTACAATTAAACGAAATTACAGGTTTACTCTTCGTATATCTGTAGATGATAAAAACAACAACAAAAAAAAAAAACAAAAATTAATAAAAAAAGACAATTTTTTTGTGGTACAGAGTGGCCCATTTTTAATAATATTTAAATCTAACTCCTATAAGCAATAACTGGACTAAATGATCTCGTAGAGATTTTCGTTGTAGAAATAATTCAACTTCAACTAATAAAATCTAAAGATAATCGTCAAAATATTGAGAAAATCAAAAAAAAAAAAGAATATAACGAGAATCTAACTACACCAGGCGTATTCAATCTTTTGACCCATGCAATCGATTTTTTTGTTTTGTTTACATCAAGGGATCGACACCGTTATTTGTAGAAAAACCTTTTGAGTCATCATTCCAGTAATGTACGAATTCCAGCAGCAAAAAAGTCATTAATCCATTCTTGCACACAAATCGTTCAGTGAAGGATTTAGGTCTAGGTCCTGACCTGGGGGTGGCAAAATTTGGGAGGTGACAGAAATTTGGAAGACACTGAAAATTCAAAATTGAATGAGTTTTCTGTCGATTCTAAGAACAATTTTAATTGCTTCTTCTCCCACTGCTACAACTCAGAAATGTTAGACTTATACAGGCTAACACATTTCATCTAGGAACATAGGACAATCTTGAGGGTGGGCAATTTTATAAATATTGTACGAGCTATCCCTTTTCAATCCAGACGAAGGCCATGAGTAGTAGTTTCTCCTACGTTCCTAGATGAATAGTTCCAACCTGTGTATATATTTCTTGACATTATAAGAAGGGCGGCATATCAGAAAGGGCCTAGGGTGGCATCACAACCAAATCCATGCCTGCCTACATTAGACAAATCATCTTTTAACATCGATTGGAACGAGCAATGCCACGTAGTTATCTAGAATTTCTCAATTAGGCGTCAATGTTTCCTTGAATGACGCTTTTTTTCAAAGAGGCGGAGTTAAATAAAACAGCAAGCCCTTTTTATCAAACCAGATACACTTCTGGGTCGATATTGTTGGTGTACCGGGATTCAATACTTTCTGTGTTTCGGACTATTGAAGCAAATCCATTCTTTTGTCACCATTTTTGAAAGATTTGGCTGTGGACGCTCAAATGGAGCACAGTCGGAGTACGTCACAAATCTATCAAGAGTAGATTAGAAACATGAAAGGGTACTTAAACATTTGACATTCAGTGGAAAGAAACTCAATTTATATTACACAGACAGTTCGTTGGACTATTCCAAGCGCTCCTAAATCACCATCTTAAACCTATACCCTGCCCTCCCAACTTTGGGCATTTGGCGCTGTTACAGTGGCACTACTACCTTCACGGTTGCAGAGATCAAAATCATCGTCTGTATCTAAACTTCCACATACCACTACATACAGCATTACCCCACCCCCCTTAAAACTACCAACCTAAACATTTAAACCAATAAAAGTGCAAAATCGAAATATTGAGTACCCCTGGTTTATACCAAACGATTACTCTCAAAAAAAAGTAATTAACACGAAATAGTAGTGAATCATCTTTTGTCAAATCACTGCTTATAGGACAGTTAGTTTGAAAAAACGTCGATTATATGGGCCAACCCTGTACAAAATCAACAAACCTAACATATTGGAATGGAACGATTCTTTCTTCGCGATTCAACAATTTCATTTTAGTTTGTACAATTGGTAATGATGGTGATTCAAATAATAATTGTTTTAACATGCTACAACACATAAATAATAAAAAAAAAAACAACAATAAAAAACAATACAAATTATACACAAAAAATAATAATAAAATTTTACTCATTATATCCTTTAGGTGGGGTATTATCAAATTCACGATTAAATTCATCAAAATCCACATTTAATTCAATAAATTCTTTCCAATTTTTCGGATAACGTCTCCTCTCTTTATTATTACTATTATTATCATTTGATTTTTTCAATTTTTCTAAACTTGGTGAACGTTTACGTATACTCCTTGGTTTCTTTTCGATTTTTTTAAAATGTTCTTTATCTAAAAAAAAAACAATTGATGATAATCAACCAAAACTCGTATCAGAATTTGGGGGGTGAAAATACCGAGTGTTGCTCGTACAGATTCTAAATACGCTTGTTCATTCCGTTTAATCTCTTCAATTTCTTCAATTACAGCTTTCGCTTTCTCATTTGGATCTTTATCTAAAAATCTATTAAATTATTTCTTTGTTTTTTTTTTGGGGGGTTGTTTTTATTCGGTTTATTTTACATTTTTTTGTTAATTTCTTCGTATTCTCCTCATTAATCTTCTCATCAATTCGAGCTTTTTTTGCTAATGGTGATGTTGGTAATTGATTTAATTTTTGTACAGAGAATGCTTGTAAACGTTTCTTAGCTTGTTGGATATTTTTAAATGTTGGCTTTATTGCATTATTAACATTATCATTCTTATCAATACTAAAATCATCATTATTTGTATCATTTAATTGTAATGATGGTGATGGTTGATGTTCTGGTGTATTTGAACGATTTGGTGTTAAACTTTCTTCTTGCATTGTTGTTGTTGTTGTTAAATTTGTACTATTGTCGGCCTCCAACAGAGCATTACCCTCCATTTTTGTTTTAATTACAAAACACAAAACTAAACCACAAATAACAATAATTACGCTAATATTAAAACAATTTATACTCACATAAACAAAATTAATTATTTATAAAACTAATACTGTTGCAATATCTATAAGAATTTGTTAAAAAAAAAAAAGGATATTTCGCCTTATAACAACATTACTAGCTAGCAACAACAATCCATTTCAGGTCCATTTTGTTTACAATAAAATTCCAAATTATTGTATCAAGATTTTTATGAAAAATATTCAACTGTATGATCAATATTAATTAGCATTATCAGAGGTATTGATAAAAATGTTTAATTTATTATTAAAAAAAAATTGCCGTAAATATTTAGGAACTCCCGTCTATGATACACGTACAACCGACTTATTGCACACCATAATCAATATTTAGGGGAATTTCGTTTTGATAGATTGGTACAAAAAATCAGCAAATAGTCATTAAATTAACACAAAATCAACAAAATTTCGAATGTAAATAAGAATTTTGTGAAATTTTGTTCAAAATATTTGGATTTTCATGTGGAAATACTCGATAGAAACTGTGAAATTATATAAAAATTATGTTTTTTATTGTAGATTGGTAGCACTGAAGCGATTGCAGCGCTACTGGTCGCCCTAGTTGTAGATGTCACGTTTAGTAATTTTTCAGTAGATTTGGTGTATTTTTTTCTGGAGAACGAAAACCCGGAAAAAGTCTAATGCCTACTACAGACTATCCTCGTGTTTACTCTGCGTTCGCCAAACGCTGTTATCCAAATTGGTCCGGATGACGAATGAGGAAGAAAATTCGATACACCGAAAATATCATTGATGCGTTTTTAGTGTCCTCACATCAATTTTCTTTCATTGTTCGTTTTTCGGACCGATTCGGACAAAGTTGCGTTCGATGAACGCCGTATGAAAACGTTGATTGTCTGTAGCAGATAAAAGGGAAAATTGCGAACAAAAATAAATGAAAAGGAAGAGATTAGAAGAACAAGCATAAGGATGAGGAGCAGTTCCGTTTGTTGTTGGTCGCTTATGCGTTGACTACAACAAGTCGGCTACTAGTCCGCTCGTGTACGACATCCATATCTAATACAGGTGCAGACTTCGCGAGGCTACGCTACTGGCAGTGACCTAAGAGACTATAAAGTAACGCAAGTTTCTAAACAGTCACAAATCCATGAATATTTTATAATACATGGACTCCGAATCCCTATACTAAACAACGGTGAAGTTTCGTACACACCAAGTTTTGAGGAAAGACAATTTTACCGATTGGTTGTCTATGGTAACACTAATTCACGATCAGTTAGAAAGAATAAGACTATCCCGGCACAACCTATCTGCATAGACAATGCTATCTGTCTATAAAAGTGGTAGGCTTCACTCACCCTTGCCGCTATTCGGAGTCCATGTATTATAAGTAAAGACAGGATTTTGGCTCCCTAGAAGGAGCCGTGACGTCACCGCATCGTACTATTAAAATAACACCAATACGCGAGCGGAACATACCAACCTAGTGTAAACCCGTAGATTTCACAATGTATCTGGGGAGTATTCTTTAAAAATAGTGGTACTACAATCATCCACTTGTGCCATCGATATAACCTCGGTTACCGTCAACGTAAACTCAGCCGGTCGATTGGGACCGAATTCTCGACTCCCACCATACTCGATCCATAAGCGCAGCATGTAGGGCTCAAACAGACTTTCAGGTTAAATTAAACTTTATTGGAAAAATAAAAGATGAATATTTGTAACGATATTGTTTTAATATTTATTTAAAAACCGATGTATATTAATGATTATAACACGACAAGCGCTCGCCAGCTTAAGAAAGCTTTATACGTCCGGTCTTTAATTATAAGTCCATGCACAAACCCGTCTCTCCGTGTACGAAATGCCTTAGATGTGGACGAGACTTTAGGCTTGTTAGCCAATAGAAATCGACACAAATATAATGAGATTTGGCAACGCCGCTAGCAAATCCCAGACCTATGCCCAGACGTTTAGCTGGATTTGTCAACGCCATATTGTGTGCAGTTATTGTTTATTGTTAATTAAAGAAGAAAAAAAAAACGATATTTTATTGATTAAAATTGTTTAAATGGGTGATTTTAATAAGGTCATTAAATTGTTTCTAATCTAAATTTATTATATTTACAAATATTTTATATCTCTACTTATAAGAAATATTGTTTCACAGATGTCTGAAGAAGATGATGATTTAGAAGCTTTACGTTTAGCTGCATTACAATCATTAAAGAAAAAATCACAAATTAACGATACAAATCAATTCAATAATAACAATTTTAATAAAAATCATCGTCGTGGTAAATATTTCCGTTCCAATCAGAATCGCAATCTACGTAATGTAAGAATTTATTTTTTTTTGTTGTTGTAATTCGTACTTGAAAATTGTTTTTTTGTTTTATTCAAATTTAGGGTCAATTAAGTAATTGGAATCGTAATTCAAATCTAATAGCCGTACCAGTTATATCAAATGATAATAATGATAATAATCAAAATGATGATACAACACGTTTAATATTGCCACAAGATCGTTATTGTAAAAAAACAAAAATTATTGATAATAATGATGAGAATACAAATAGTCCATTAAGTAAATTCGATCGTTATGATAATTCTGATCGATCAGATAGTGATTCAGATGATAATGATGGTGGTGGTGGTGGTGATAACGTGATTGATAATAAAGATGATACATTGAAACGTACAAATAGTTTAGAAGCTTTAATGGAAGAATTAGAAAATGAAATAAATGGTGAAACAAAGAAAAGCGATGATAAAACAATAAAAGATGAGAAAATTAAAATTAAGAAAAAGAAACGTAATGTTGAAAATGAGACAGTTGTAACAATTACAACAGAAGTAACAACAACAACAACAACAACAACAACAACAACGCCTACTACAAAAACAACAATTGCTAAAGAGAATTTAAAACCGGATTCTAGCGATAATAAATCGAATATTACGCCGAAAAAGGGCAATTTTCATAAAAAAAAATGGCAACCTAGAAATCCAAGACGACAGAATTTCCCACAGAAACTACAACAACAACAACAACAACAGAAAGAATTTCTTCCACCTATGATACAACCTTGTAATATTTTACCACAATTTCCACCCACAATTCCCCTACAATTTCCGGTTTATAATCAATTTCCTATTTATAATCAACAGCCACCACAGATTTTCGAACATTTTCCTGAATTACCACCACGTGTTCCAATTTATGATCAACAAAAACAAATATCACCATTACATATAAATACAGATAGTTTTCCAACAACAACAACAACAACAATAATGGCACCGTTATCACCACGTAGTGCAGCATTTGTATTAGAAAATCGTGCTATAATTGAGAAAAGAAAACGACGTTCATATTCACCAAGTAGTCGTAGTTCTAGTAGTAGTAGTGGTCGTTTATCATTATCACCAAGATATAGACGTTCAAAATCACCACCACGTTCACCATTAATAAAACGACAATATTCACCACTACCACCACCACCACCACAATCGAAATCACCAATAAGACGTGTTTTATTACCAGCGAAAATTAAAAAAAATCCACCATCAACATCATCAACATCAATACATGAACGTTTAGGTATAAAAAATGATAAGACTGATAAATTAATAAAAGATGATAAGAAATTTGATGATCCTATTATGGAGGCTAGACGTAAAAAATTTGAAAGTAATCAATTAACAATGAAAGAAGGTGTGATTAGATTAAAAACGAAAATTGATGATAAACAAAATAAGAATAAAGATGATGATGATGATACAGCAAATGATAAGAAAGATGTCATTAATGATAATGATGATGTTGATGATATAGATGAAGATGCATTATTAGAAGATGAATTAGATGATTTAGATTTGGAATTAAATCCAAAATTTGATGTTCTATTCTCTGATGAAGAATCAAATAGTGATAATGAAGGACGTTTTAAGATCAAACAAGAACAAAATGATGCAAAAATTGTTGTATTACCATTTACAAAATTAATTAATGGCACCACTAAAACAGGTATTGAAACAAAATTAAAAGATAACGATAAGAATAGTGATAATAAAGATAAATTAAAGAATAATAATAATAATAATGAGAATAGTAGGAGTGAAAGAAGGAAACGTAATCGAAGTAAATCACCAAATAATCAACAATCATCATCATCATCGAAGAAAATTGCATTAAAAACGAAAAAACTCGATAAAACTAATAATAAATCAATTAATTCATTTCCAATAATTGATAATAAAAAGATTGAAATTAAAATACGTAATCCTGCTAAATATGAAGAAAAAGATAATGGTAGAAAAGTTGAAATTATGGGAACTACAACACCAACAACAACAACAACAATAAATCAACAAAATGATAATGATAATGATAGTTTAGGGAAAATTTCTGAAGGTATGGTATTATTATTATTATTATTATTATTTATAATAATTTGTAATAAAAGATTGTTATGAATTAGATAAAAATCATACTTTTTGATTTTGAGTAGTTCTTTTGAACAATGTGATTTGGTAGCCATTTGTCGGTTACTATGGTAACATAAAATTGATTGGTTGGAAAATTTGAAACAAAACACAATCAATGGTGCATATTGTCTAATTCATTGCAATCTTGATTAGGAAAGGAATTATACCATATAAAACCTCGTTCAGATTAGTCAATTTATTCGATTTGCAAGTCGCTTAACAGTGGCGTTCCTATCATTGGTGTTACGTGGTGCGATAATTCATAGTGTAGGGATAATACCATGAATTATTCTTCCTTATTTACTTTATAAGTACAAAAATTACTGTTTTTAATCAGAATTTTTGGAGCAAAATTTGCAGTTTTTAGGCAAAATCTTTGTCAATTCTAACTTATTTTGAGCGGAATTTTTGGAAATTTTCGCTTGGTTTGATGGAATTAGAGCTACAGTTTTCTGTTTTTGATCAAACTTGTTAGATTTTCGTTTATTTTGATTAAATTGGTGTAAATTTCGTTGTTTCTAATTAGAATTTTTGTCATTTTTCGCTAATTTTAATAAAATTATTGCAAAATTTGCCTCTTTTGTTTGAGTAGAATTTTGGGTTAAAATGTTTGGTCGTTAAAAGTTCATAAAATGTCTTCAACAAACAAAAAACAGCTACTTTGTGAAAGCGTTACAACTGTAAAATTCGACAACGTTGGGTCGGAACCTCCTCTCGCTTCAGTTGGTCGGATTGTCATTCATCAAGT
Organism: Lydus trimaculatus; assembly: GCA_037414755.1. Taxonomy (NCBI): domain Eukaryota; kingdom Metazoa; phylum Arthropoda; class Insecta; order Coleoptera; family Meloidae; genus Lydus; species Lydus trimaculatus. The sequence goes on from JAZBGY010001594.1 coordinate 10,549, forward strand.
TTCATAGTTTCAAATTGAAGTGTGCCAAAGTCGAAATAGATCATTTAATTTTTTAGCACAGTGCTTCCCAAAGTGGACAATAGTGAGTGCCCCTTAGAGGGGTCCTGTGATACTCCAAAGGGGACGATTTCAATAGCTATCCTATCTATTTTTTCATGTAAAAAAACGTTAGGTTTCCAGTTAGCAGCAGGGGGCTGTCACAATCAGTAATGTTGTTTTTCCTGTAAAGGAAGCAGTATAACTGTATAGACACCAAATTATCAGAGCCGGCCTTAATCTAAGCATAAGCTAAAGCTAGCTTACTAGGGGCTGCGATGGTTCTATGTTTTTTTAGGCCCCAAAAAATAAATATAAATTACTGTGGCCCCCTGGGGTGTTTTGAGGCCTGTGGAAGGATTGTACCGGTATCAGAGGACGAATTTTTGTCTATTTGAACGAGGCTTTACAACAAAAACTGGAAACACCATATTATTATTCTTATGTATGTATGTTTATTTTGTTTTTTGTTGTTTTCTCTAGGGGATCTTCGAGCCCAGCTGAGCCGGAAACGTGCTGAACGCTTGAAACAACCATTACCGGATGTTGTGCCATCAAGATTATTACAGAATGCTCTACAAAGTGTTGGTTTTGATAAAGGCAAAAAAATCAAAATTGATAAAAATGATAATAAAGGTAATACAGTTAATTTAAAAACAAAA
>JAZBGY010001595.1:0-19353 GCA_037414755.1 Lydus trimaculatus
CTCTATCTATATACCAAAAATTATCAAAATCGGGAGTTTCCACCTCGTAAGGTTTACTCGTCAGATTTTGTGTAAATCTGAAACCTCTGTCGATGTTGTTATTGTTCGCATCTTATCAAACTCAGATTTAACGATAAATATGTATAAAAAAAAGAAAAAACCGTCTGAAAATTGTGTAAATTTAAAAGTTCTATCTAGTTCGACCGAACAAATTGACGTAATGTAAATTTACATAAAAATTCAATATACGCCCCATCGAAAAAGCTCGCTAAATGGCAATTTTCTGTTATTATCTGGAATGATTTCAATCAATAATAAAAATACATCAGATATCAAAATAAGATTAAAATTCGACTGATCAAATACTCATTTCGTTTCTATTTCCCGGATTGTCAATATATTCCATATGTGTATTCATCGAGAAAAATCCGATCAACAACATAATTCAATTACAAGAATTAAAGTATTAAGTAGATCCAACCATGACTATTTCGGTTTAATTCCAGGGAAGGTATGTGTGTTTTTGAATACTACAAACAAAGTGTGGTGGTAGTTTTGGTACGGTAGCATTGAAATGGATAAACAAATAAACAGAAGAAACAACAGGCAATTAAAAATATGAATTCAACCGTGAACATTTACATTTACACTGTTGAAAGCAATTTTGGAACGATAGTAATTTATATCTTCACAGAAAATAAAGTTATAGTTTTCTAGATTCATGTTTTATCAAAAAAATAGAAAGTACAACGTTAGTTTCGCAACTGTTTGTTAGCAAACAAGTTTTTTCCTTTTTATTCACTCACCGTTGAAGGAATACATGATGCGTTAACAAAATTTTAGTTACTTCAAAATCTTCTGATGGAACACAGTTGTTCTAACGATCTTTTTTTGTCTCCTAGTAGGATTCAGGATTCCTATGTCGTGAATAATCCTGCTTATAGCGTTTTGAACGGTACTAATTCACAAATAAAGGCCTACAACTTTCAGTTTTAACTATAATAACAATGTAGATGAACGATGAAACACTGTGATTTCCTCATGCAAATCTTCCATCTCTTGGAGACGGTACGGTTTTAACATTGTGCTCAAAAGGACAGTTTCTGGTTCCTGTCACAGTAGGAAGCTTGACTTAATTATGAGCGTTTTTGAGAACACTTTTTTTTGGTGTTTAGTTAAGAACTATATTAAGAACGATATTGTTGCTTTAATTATTTTAGAAGCAATTTGTGCGGCATATTCTCGTTAGTAAGTAGGAATAATATTTGTCACAAAACTTGATATACTCAGGTTGATTGTTTGAGATTATTAATCTCTCGCTTTGTGATGCAGTTTCTAAGGATATGTTCAGATACTTAAAGTTAGAGAGTTGTGGCAGATTTACACTGTTACGAAGTCAATATTGTATCAAAGAACCCTCAACATTATTTTCAATTATCCGTAACAGGTGCATCGGTCAATAACTTAATAGATAGTTGAAAAACTGCTTATGTCTGACAAGTGGAGCGTACGGGTTTGAAACCCATCTTTCAGGTCGTCTGTATTTAAGGAATCAGTGCAATATCATCAGTTTCTCCATTTCTAGCCATAAACTGTGGTGTAAATAGTTCAGATTTAATATAATAATTCTTATCACATTATCTAGAAGTAACTGAGTCTATTTTACAGTCATTTCAAAGAAAATTCATGTGGTTATTACAACGAATAAATAATCACACTTCTCAAACATCTGTGACCGACCACAAAACCCTACGAACTTCAACTATAAATTTCTACTTCTATTCGATATTTGAGAAAATATTTAAAGAGCAATTTCAACTATAAATTAATTATATTTTTCGTAATTATACAGAAAAAGATTCCTATATAATAAATTGTCACAATTGGCTATAAATTCGATTTATTTTCTTCATTTATTGATCATAGAGATTATAAATGAAATCACATACGACTACAGAGTCAACATAAAGAACAATTCCCAAGGGTAATAAACCCATCTTCTTGGTAATAAAAAATAAGATTGTCTTTCTACAGTGTCAATCGATCTTCTTCAATTTTGATGTAGCATTCGTGTAATATAGTCTTGAAATAAACAAATATCTCACGAAATTTATGTTTGTTGCAAGTAGTTGAGATAAAGACTTTTCGTTTACAGCACTATACATATAGTTAAAGTAATTTATAAATCTTATTAACAAATGATAAATTGCTAGTTTTCGTTGTAGTAAAATAAATTAGTAAGGAAAGTTGTTTCAGAGAGTTGGGCATGATGTTTATATATTTTGTACAGAACAAAATGAATACTTTATGTTGAAATGTTCGTAACGAGCTATATAACAAGAAAGGAGCGACATGAACTAGAGATTACGACAGTTTCAGACAATTTCTACTTCAATAATTATTCCATGATTACCGTCTTAATGTCTAAAGTCTTATACACAGGTAAGTGTCATAATTTCATCATGATAGCGCTACAATAAGAACGTTTCAATACCAAACTAAGGTTTTTTATTAAAGCAACTGATTCGTTCAAATTGAATGTTTGGTATTCAAATTTTTCTGTTGGTATTATTACTTTACATCCGGTCGAACATGAAGTACATCTACTTAAAATTTAACGAGCTACTTCAATATCTCAGGCGAGGCTCTACTCTATATCAACGTTTGATATATGACACCTCTTCCGTCTGATACCTGGAATTGTTAAGACAAGATGTACGGTTTGAAAATGTTGCAATGTATATACAATATAACGTTAGAAGGTTCAAGGCGTCTTCGTGCCTTCGCATTTTATAGTTATATAAGCTTGCACTTTGTTAGAATTACGAGCACAGTTCATGTTTCACTATAAGTAATATTATCGTATACACACCACATCCATTTTCAGTAATACTAAATTAAAAAAAAAAAAATTCAATAAAACAACTAGACACCTGTAAACATTGAAACTATTCAGCCACTTTCAGGAAAAAGAGTATATAAAAAACAATAATATTCTTATAGCTTTTGTATGAAATAGAAAGCACAAAAAGAGATAAACAAAAGACTAAACAACTTCTTGATAACATTGAATTTTATTATCTGAATTGTTTGGTTCTTTTTATGGAAAAACAACATTGCAACAAAACAAAAATAAATATACAGTTTATCTAAGGATCTTATCCTATTTTAAAACAGTAGTAGAAGAGACGAAGGTCTCCGAAACGGACATTGTTGTTTATTTTGTTCGATGTCCCTGGAGGATGTCAAATAAACCGGCAACTGAACTGGGGTTATATGTTTTGTTTAAAGAAATCATTTCTAAATGGTTCGCTTCATGTAACATCTTTCAACGGTGTGTATACGTGTTTATTTTAAAAATTTCTTATTCTACTAACGGATAACAAGAGAAATTCTTTGTGTCTGTTATATAAAACAACTTTTTGGCACATATGAGGATGCTTTTCAAACATTTATGATTAATCAATATTCAGTGTATTGTTTTGCAGACAAAACATACAAAATTCTAGTCAATTTTAAATTTGGGATTTACAGTTTGTAACAGTCTAGACCTACAATGTAGTACAAAATCTTCAATGTCTTCTCCCGATCTACCAATGCGTTTACAGGAGGAAGTTTTTACTCTCAATATAAGTATACACATTTCAGTAAATCCATTTTTCAGTCCTATATTTGCAAGTTGATATAGTCGTATAATCATGTAGGCCTAAGCTGTTACGCACTGTAGCTCAAATTTTTAACTATGGGGTCGTTATGAACTTTGGGATTTACTCAAAGTTCGTTGTGCACTTTTCACTACATAGAGGTCGACTAACCGTACAGAGTATCCACTGTTGAAACTATTCGTTGTGAAAGCTTTTTCTAAGATTCTAAGTTTACTGGAAACATAATATTCATACGTACTTACAATTAGTGTATGGTAGACATGGACAGTTTGTACTGATTATAACATTTTTCTTTGAACTTCTGCTTTGATAACTATTCTTATTCGTCTTTATTCATGTGTGAATTCAGGCTTTTTTTTTGTGGTGATGTTTATATTGGGAATTAATGGAAAAATATCAGTGTTATTTTGTCTGAAAATATGGAACTATTGATACATAGGACGACACTTCAAGTGATCTTCAGTTAGAGGCAATATTTACAGATTACGTTCACCAAGAGTCATGTTTTTAGGATGTCTAGAGTTTGCTTTGTATCTTTCGAATTCTACCAAATAATGTCTATAAAACTGCTACATGCAACTCCATATTTCCGTTATCTCAGCACGGATAATTGTTTTATCTAAGAGAAGTTGTTGGTGGAAAAAGTCTTAAGTTAGAAAGTAGAACTATATTTCAGATTTCAAATACGAGCAACGTTAGGGATAATTTGTTTACCGAATCCGGCTCGAAGGACCAAATTCTTGTATACAACCTTGTTGGGTGGAATAAAATGACTAATTATTCTACAGATTACCATAAAACACCATAAGTTAAGCTTTTACAAGTACCATAAAAACACTAAATTGGAACTTAGACCCTTCATTTACTGGTTTACATTCTTCTTACGTTTATTGCCAGAAAGTAATTACTATTCATTGTTAAACACTACTTTTCTTGTTGGTGACGGCTCAAATCCTCATTTAACTCATTTGTTAGTGTATGATGGAAACAAAATGTGGCCTCTGTGAAGGGGACTCGTTGCTCAAGAAACGATACAGGTATACGAAGAGCGTCGTCAACAATTGGCACATTTTTTGAACGCGTTATTCGTACATGATCATTCAGCTTTTTGGTAACGTAGATATATTCCTTGCTAAAAAAAGGTTAGTTCCTGACAAAAACTGCAGTGGTTTTGAAATAAGTGTTGACATTCGCCAGTTAGAGATCTAGAGGTACATCTCATGGTGCAATTTTACGTTTCGTTACGTTGTTGTTCGAGTTTTAAGGTAACCATCGATAAAACATTACAAACATTTATGTCTGTTTAGAATAAGGTTCCAAGAGAGGCGCTTTCACATTCTATTGGATACAATTTCGTACTTTCACCATTTATTATAGTAGAAATTTCTAAGTATCTACCTATTCAATCAGACGCTCAAAAGTATTTTATTGCCTTGTTCCTTGTTTGGAACAATTTTGTATTTAAAGACATAAAATTAAGGTTTCGTTCGAAATTAGTTTAGAAAAATGGCAAACATTGTGTTAGTTTTTTTGTATGTTTATTTATGTATCCGATATCCGAGTGTCAATCATAACGGATTTGGTCAATACAGACCTCTTGTGTGTACATCTTCAGTCAATATACTAAGCTTAGTGGTGCTTACACATACAGAACTTCAAAGAAATTTGCCTTCTCTTGATTACTAAATATCTGAAATTCCACTGAAATTTAGGTATATGGATTTAGTAATATTTGTATTGCGTAGTTTTAAGTTTCTCGGGTTTAAAACATATCTTCAGTTGTAAGAGACTTCAAGCATAGGTTAAATGTTTCAATTAAATTACGTGAATTTTCTCACCTGTTTCACTACCACAGATTACCACCAAACACACATCAATACAACAAATACAAAGAAAACTCACTACCTAAAATTTATTTTAAAAGTTTTCAATTTAACGTCGTACTTTATGTTCATGGGCGATTTATTGCAAGTAAGCAAGACCAACGAAAAAAAAATAAAAATAGAACGAGCAAGATAAAAGTATGTTATACTGGTGCAAAATTTTTAAAGAAACATCTTTTACATTTCAACACAACATTTTGAAAATGGTAAATAATCTTGTGGATTATTGAACTGTTGCCAAATGTATTTTTGCAGCCAATTTAACTATACAAACTCAACAATAATTTTTAAGTTTGCTCGTTTTTTTTTATTACTTTTCCCTCGTTATATTGTGGTGGTATAAAGCTGCAGTAATTCTACATGATTTTGTAAATTACAGTCGCAATGCACCGTAGTTTAATTATTGTTGCGGCATAACTATATAGGAACGAATTGTAGAATTTAATATCTGTTTTTAACGAAACATTTTCAACAAAGGAGGAGCGTTACAAATCTTCAGCTGGCAAAAACTTTAAATATTACCCACATATATATGAATCGATGTATTGTAAATTTCTATGCGTTAAACTTGTTCGGTGAAGCGATTCGTATATAGAATGATCGATGGTCCATTTACATAAGAATGTAGGCAGGAGATTGAATTGAACAAGGCCAATTGCATTCGACAGTGAAAAAATCTTTCTAGCGGTAAACGAAAGTGATGTGTACTGCTCGGAGGCACAACACTTTAGGACCTATTTTCCGAAAAAAAAAAACTCTATGTCGATAACAGCAATTCCATCTTTGTTGGAATCTAGTCCTTTTCCGTATTTATTGTGTGTACGGGTGGATTTAATTTCAATTTCCGTAACATTGAGCATCATGTGTGAATTAATATTGTTTTTGAAAAATTCAAGCTATACATAGAGAAGTAAGCAAATACAACCTTTTTTTTGCTATATTTAACCACCATAGGTTAAGATGAATCATCCCCTTTATGATTCCTCCAGTTATATTCGAAGCAACTTTATAGAATTGCTCCTAATATTTCCATTAACAATCGATCCTTGAGTGGCTCTTTAAATTCCAAAAAATATATATGCAATGTCACATATTCAAAGTTAAATAGGAACAAATAATCAACGACATTTTTAGGAATTTACAAAAATTATTAAGAAATCTTCTCCGATCCTAGATACTGAATAATTTTCAGTTGCTTAAAGCTAATGACCATGGTAGGAGGTTTTGAAAATGATGAACATTCTACGGTGATTATAGAGGATTTACTGTAAAGTTGTAGTCATTATCTTAGATTATCAGTTGAATTGACATTAATATTTCAAAAGCCGCCCTAAATTTTGAAGGCATTATTCTAATATCGGCCACAACTGTGAGTCTTATAAATATGCAAAATAGGATCTCTGTATAAAATAATTAGCACTAACTTAATTTTTGTGTTGTCGGCAATTTTTTATGTTTCACTATGATTTGAATCAAGTAAAAAAGAGCAAAAATTGAATTCTTATCAAAAGACAAAACAATTTAACAAAAATTCCGCCGTATTATGTCAACAATCTTGAATGATATGCCGTTCTCGTTGTTGTCGGCGTCGTTCTTCTAGAAGTATTTTCCAAGATTTTAACAGTACAGACTAGAAATACCCGCAGTTAGATTAAACAATTAAGATAAAACATCGTAAATTTTAAGTTGGGTGAAACGTAAAGTCAAGAATTGAGACAATAAGCTTTCAGTTCGAATGGAAACAGAGAGATAGAATTAGAAGTTGGTTGGTTGCTTGGTTGGTTGACAGGATGACGATGGGCTGTGTACAGATGGGGGTGAAGTGAATTGAGAAGAATGGGATGAATGGAAAGAAGAACGATGACGTGCTTCGATAATGTTCTTCTTTCGCTCTCAAACTTTCACTTAATTCGTTTTATTGTATTTTCAAGAGTACTAAACAAATATATAATTCTATAAAAATTGTGACACGTAGTTGGAGAATGGGCAAACGTAATTCTGTTACAGTCCTCAGGGAATCGGTAAATGTGAGATCGTTAACAATGAATGTCTTTATTAAATTAAATGACAACAGTCTAATTACTTTTTGTGAAAAGAATAAGGCATCCAATTCTAACGAAAATAACGTGTTATTGTTAAACTTACTGTTGTCCGTTGTCAATTCTATTTCTTCCATAAATGAATTGGAAAATTGATTAAAACAATTAATTAATGGATTGTAGCAATGACAACTTATTCTATTTGTAACAAATACCAGATGTAGTTGATTCGGGCAAAAGAAAGATATTGCTTGAGCTGAAAATCGAATATTGGAAAAGTTACACTGAGCAAATCTAATTGCAACTCGATTACTTAGAAACTTTGAAATCAAAAACCAAATAAAAACTTTCCACTGCACTTCAATCAGAAATTTCAATTGGGTAAATAGTTCTACCACTCCCATATTACTTCTAGTAATATGTTTACTTAAAAATTTCGATATCACATGCAAAATTTCTATTTTGTTTAATTACATTGAAATAAATCATAGAATTATTATAAAATCATAAAATTCAACTTTCAAACTTTTTGAAGTTTTATGTGATGTTTACTGTCCAAGAGTTAAAGCTCTTGTGTCATTAAGGATGCATAGGATATAACGATAAATACTGTGCTTGAATATTTGTCCACTTCCTCTCCCAGTGGTAATAAAAAGTCATGTGGGTTGAATCATTTGCACATGAATTTGATGTTTATTACACCAACAACACACAACGACAATATCAACAACAACAACAATAAATAACAAGGGCGGTATATGTATGTATTTATTGGCAAAAAGGTTAGAATATTCTTTTAAAAATTCGAAACCTTCGTACCAGTTTGGTTGTGAAATATATGAAGAATCAATATTGATCTCAATTTTAGTTTCATGGTTAACGTAACTTGGATTTAAAATAGTTGCATGCTAAGCTCAATATTTTCATTATTTTATAATGCATATTGGAAATTAATTCTATTTGAATTCAGAAAAGGAAAGGTCATTTGCTTAGGCTTTCCTTTGACTGTCATCAATTCAGCAATTTATTTCTAAAGGTCACGGAAATGTATGCAGAACGAAAAATCTAATTTCAAAATCCAGAATGACTTCGTAGTGGTACCTCATATAGGGACTATGATGATATGACTGCCCCAATCTCACAATCAGCCTCCTCAGTAGATGATCCAAGAATCGTTCTTTATTTTTCACTGTTAGAAGATGTAAAACCATCACAAGAGTGAAGAATAAGTGAACGAATTAGAAAGATTCCAAAACCGAAGACAGTATGTAGAACTGAAGCAAATCATGCAGGCAACTCATTATTGATGAAATTGCCGTACAATTGAACGTGACTTACCAGTTTGCTTATAATGCTCTCAATCATGCCGTCGTCCTCGATTATAGGAGTTGCTTTTCTCAATCGAATTATGACAGTAGACGGGTCTACGGTGCCCTATCATAAGCCAGAGAGTAATAGCGAATCGATGAAATAGAAGTACCGTTCTGCTCCGGCTAAGAAACATTTCAAACCACAGTCCTCATGTTGACCATATATGGGGATGTTAATGGTTTTCATCATCAGAGAGACAAGCATTGACTGTTGCTCAATACAATGGCATGCCATTGAACAAGCTGTCATCTGAAATTTCACGTATAGTACGGATTTGGCATCATCACGACTACAAGTTAATGGAGGGGGTTCTAAGTCATTTAGAAATGTATGGTCACGTATGCTAATAAATAGGATACCATTTCTGTAGATACTCTTGAAAAATGTGTTACAAGCAAATACCTTCTGTAAGAACAACTTTAGATCTTTTGATGCCAATGATCTCACGAATTTTTATGAGGTACTGTACTTAGAAAACCGTATAGCAAACTATCGTCCAGGACACATTTCATAAATGAAAGAGAGTTATCGTTTCATCGAACTTAAGTTCTTCATTTAAGGGTGCGCTAGGCTACCTCTGAAATCGATGAAATGGGATAAATAACTACGATCGCATTTTTCCATTTGAAATAAAGGTCGATAGTTCAAATGATCATGGAAATAAGTTTCTCTTGCAAATTTTTGTTACGAAATCTTCTGTCAATAAAAAAAGCAAGAATTGTTAATCAGCAATATTCGAAATATGTATATCAGACAACACTTCATGTAGAAAAAAACTTGGGTTTTCCTTGCATATTTCATATTAAAATACTTACTGTGTTTTCTTAAAATTCTCCAATAAAGAAAACGAAATAGCGACTTTTACAGCGTTAGATGCAAAGAAGTTGCCACCACTTTGCGTCTGAGAGTGGTGGTATAAATGTGAAGAGCCAGTCAACTTTTCGTAACGTATAACTGACTTCATTTTTTAAAACATTGGAAAAATTCACTGATCCTTACAGTTTACTTGGACATTTACAATAAGTTACATAATCAGCTTTAATAATTTTCTGATTTTAGCTGTTGTTGAACTTAATAATAGCAATAACAGGAAGCAATCCTAATTGTACCTTAAATCGATGATAAATGAAAATTATGAACTGTTTCCGTTCTTTATTTTCCCTCATCTGTTTCCTTTTATTTGTTGAAAGAACCATCATTTCAAACCAAACGGTAATCATTTCAAGTCATGTGCTATCCCATTCACCTTGTCGACCATAAAATCTTCCAACACATTATTAACGTAAAGAAACTACTATGCTTGTAGTAGAGATAAGAAAACATGACTACACCGATTATTGGTAAGTGTAAATAATTTATTGCTATTAATGTAAATAGCTAGAAGGAAGGTTTCGGTTGTTTTCCTCCTGTATTTTTTTCATTTTCGGAAGAAAAAGCGAATTCAACAGATTGAAAGACGGCTATATCTGTCAATGATCGGTGAACTTTGTTGAAGACTGAAAAATAATTAGAAGCTTTCGCACAAGATGAGTGAGTAGACAGGAAAGTAAACAAAAACGAAATTCAACTTTTGACATAGTCATTTTTCATTCAAATTGCTTTTAAATACGGGTATCAATTATAAAATTCTTGTTCCTATTACTTTTTAACAGGATTTAACGTTTTTTTTCAACGTATTGATGCGTAGATTTAAAATTTTTGAAGTTTGAATTAGAATTTGAATGGTTCAATTGGAATTCTATTGTAAAACTTACATTGCAACATTTTCTGTTTTAAGTTAAACCTCAAGCAATTATTGTTGGCTTTCATTCAAAAGCAATTTAACTTTATTACGTGAATTCTATTCTACAATAATGAAACTTCTACGGTTCTAATTTTAATAAATATACTCGTTTGTTTTACTTATAATTATTATCGAGATTCGGCTTTGTAGTTTCGACAGCAATTGATGTTTCTTTTCGAACACGTTTTCATCATTTCTTTGATAAAATTAATTTGATAGAACATCACAGGTGTTGAAAGTATGTACGTTTAGATTTAATGAGATTTCAACATTGTGGTTTTCAGACTAAAGGTGAAATATTAAGGTAGATGTAGGGTAATCTGCTGCTGGAATTTGGCACTTTCTAGCCAATAACTTGTAGTACTAAAATTGAACATAATTTGTCGGTTTAGGTCCCCAAATCCTCAACGTCTATATTAATCTGTATACTTACTCCTTAAAATGTGTTGTTTCAACCCGCTAATTATGTTCTTAAAATATAGAATCTTAGAGGGGTTATAGTTAGAGCATCCGTCTGGAAATTCTAATTAATAAAACCAAAAAAATTTGTCAAGATGTCTAAAGACTAGTTCGAACTAGCATCTAGGCCAGTTTTCCTCAAGGTGTGTGCTGTGACACATTAGTTAACCGTAAAAAACTTCAATTGTACCGCAAAACCTTAAAAATAAAACCGGATGTCATGCTTTTGATTAATATTGAACGGCGTAAATGTGCCTTATAAACTTTTTCCTTCGTAAATTGTACCGCGAGGGTAAAATGTTTAAGGAACGCTGCCCTAACGCTATCAATGTGGATATATTAAAGTTTGTAGTTTTATGTTTTAAAAATATTCAAAAATTAAGATCACAGCTATGAAACGATAAGACTTTTGCATTTAGTTGATTAGTTTAGGAAACCTTATGAAACAAATAAACTAAAACATCAAATACGATCAGACCGCAAATCTTAAACTATATACCCAAAGTCAATAATTTATATAAACAGTACGAAACCTTATTGATCAACAAACAATTACATAATATACTGTTACTGCAAGGAATTGGGTGAAAAAGATACACGTTATCAAAAATTGTACTTTTATTGACCGTTTCTGTGAATAATCGTGGAGATTTCGATGTGTTAATTCACAACAGAACGTTTCTTGTTTATGCACTATCGTCTTTCGTTAATCTGCCCAATGGAACAACTTCTGTTACACGTCTCATAAATGATTACAATTGTAAGATAGTGCAAAATGTTCAAAATCTAACGATTCCCTAATGGTATCGCCAGAGGCGTCGGAAGACATTGCTGAGTTCAGAGGAATAACTTATAAAGGCTCCAAGTAAAAAAATTCATTCTGAGTGTTTCTCATTGTTGAGCATTTTATATTACAATAATGCTTTTTTAGTTTTTTTTTTGCTAGAAAAAGTACAAATTATGGGATGATGTTCTGGCCCCTATTGTTTCCGGGCCCAGGGAATTTTACCCCAAACCTTCCCTTGATGGCTCTGCGGATCGCCTCTATCTCTAGCAAGACAAATAATATTGTTACGTGTTGGGAACATTAAATTATGGACAATTGATAGTAATAAGAAAACTAGAAGGAAACAGTCAAAACTAAAATGTTCTACAATTCCAAATTTCTTCAAAAAAAAATCGAATGCGAAGGCAAATGAGGAACTGTGTTACTATAACTAGTATAAAATAGGGGTGCACAAGTACACACCCCAGTGGTGTTCTGCGAGGGTGCTATTGGATAGTGTTGCTTATAATGATCTTTAGAAGAATCATTTATTAGGCGTTTATAACGCAAGACACTTCAACAACACATACGAAAAATTTGGAGCTTCTAGTGCATACTGCCTCTACAACTTTTAGATATGAGTGTTTCTAAGCAATTCGCTGGAAACTGTACTGCGGCAATAGAAAAATAGCAGCAAACGGATCTTCGACAACGTCTAATTCATTATTCACGATCGCAAAATCTGGAAGAGTTGGAGCTTCTCATTATCAGAGGATAAAAGTTGATGTGACCAGTGACTATCGTCTATTACGAGTCGACTTTTCAATACACATCGAATAGCATTAGCGACTGTTCATTTCTCGTACTACATAAAAGTACTTTTTTCCATTTCCTACATTCTAACACGAGCACGCTAATGTAGTTCTCAGGTTACGTGAAGAGTTGCTAAAAATACGATCGTGTGGCCGTAGCATAATAAACGAAATGTTCTGGAAGATAATAATGCAGTCCATATAAGGTTGATACATTCCAAAACGATTTGCTACCATTCGTAAAGTAATAAGCTTTTTAACCAAGAAATTAAAAAAACTTTTGCACGAAATCAAAAATGCAAAAAATATACTCTCATAGATCATGTTCCTCTATTTTTTTTTAATTTTGTGCAATATGTGGGAGAACAGAAACGAGTCCTACTTTACTGCAAGCTTACCATTTTGTTTGCATTTAATTGGCAATTGCTAAAGCCGGGTTGCATATTGGTAGTTTGATAGTAGTAGTAGAATGATAGCCAAGCCGGATTTTTGTTCCATAATACTGACTGTTTTTGTAAAACAGTCTAGATAGTCACAACATAACTATTTGTGTACTTTTGGTTCAAGGAGTGTCGGTTTTAGCACGTCAACAACAGGAATGCTTGCTAATTACAATTAATATATGAGTAGAATTGTTTACCTGTGTGTCATTGTTGCACATATTTCATTAAATTGAATGGAAGCTGTTGTTTTTTTAATATATATCGATCGAAACGTCCGATAAATTGTCGTTTAATTAAACACACGTCAATAGAGAAGAAATGAAACAACAAACAAGACAAGACCTTTTCGCTTTGCGAAACTCGAATAAAAATCGATTAGTTTCATTAAACATATTAATTCCACTAATTGCTTTCGAATTCTTATCAACGACCATTATAAGAAAGATAAGTATAGAATGAAAGAAGGTACCAGATAGATATCTTTAATGATTCGCAATCATTAATATTATTGTCATATTGTCACTTACCTTGCTTATAAAACTTAATTGAGACGTTTCATTTGTAAATGACTCACAATTAGAACATCACCGTATCAACAACACCCGCCCATCTTCTATTATAATAATAAATAAATTCCGACCCTTACAGTTTCTGATCTAATGGAAAAATTAGATAAAATATGTCCCAACTCGATAATATCGTTTTAATAACAGGTGATTTATTTCCTTAATCTGAACAGGTGTCGTTGGCATTTCCTGTAAGTGTAAATCTGAGTGTGTGTTTGTACTTGTCTCTATATATAGGTTAAAGCTAAGTTTTGGTAGATGGTGTGGTAGATATTGTGGCGAAATTGTCACATAGTATCACTTATACAAATACCTATATAGGTATATAGATGAATAAAAATCAACAAAAAAGATGTGAAGTATTGGGCTGTTTTAAAAGAGGGATTTGAATAATAAATTGACGTGTCAATAGTGCCGGTGAAATTATCATTTTGGAATAGGGTGCGATAAATTACATTAATGGGGCATCTCTCAATTTAATGGCGACAGTCGGTGTTTGTATAAATGAATTAAAAATCCACCAATATACCTAGTCTCTGTTATATTGGCTGATTTCTTCATATATTTGAAAGATATTTCGGTCGTATGGAACTGACAAGAGACCTTTAGTACTGAGTATATTTTATTAGATTTCGGGTCGTTTAATTCGAATCACGTTTCTTGTAGATATCCGCCTTCTCCATTTAGAAACCCGTGGATGTGCCGAATGAGGTATCAAAGTAAAAGCCTAAGACAACACATAAACCCGTAAGTCGCGGATGGGAAAGCATTATGCTTTAGGCATGGAAATTTGTTTACGAATGCAAAGCACAATATATATATTGTAACCTATATAAAACGTATCCAACATTTTTATTGTATCGTTATGCAAGAAAAAGATAAATAAATTTCCACTCTTCTCATAAATAAATAAATTTAATTATATTTCGATAATAAATTGTATTTTAGTTACAATAGTCTATCTAGAACAGAGATCAGAATTTATTTGAAGAATTTACAGCAATATTTTAGAGCATTTAAGTCTAGATGTTTGGTATTAACGATAAAATACCACTTAAGCTTCAACTTTTGGTTTATAGGCTTGTAATTTATGGCCTATAACTAAAAATTTAAATGAATAAAGCTATCCAGTATATAGATCCAAGAGACGATAAAGCGATCAATATGTAGACCCGATTGTTTTTAGTAAAATCATCAAAACTACCCTACTGTACGTCTGAGATATCCAGAAACTTCCAATCGAGGCTATCTTCTTTGCAAATCAAACAAGCAATGAACATGCCTTAAGTAGTTGCCACATTTACGTTTACTATAGACAGAAACAACAACAACAACAACAACAAAATTGGGTCTCAAAGGGGATAAAAGAGATCGATCGTCTATTGGGGGGAATAGCGATACAATTTATGAGTGTTGTAAATTTCCACCATTTTATATAAACGACGACCGTTTTGACAAAATGATCGATGGGCTCTTTATATGAAAATATTAAATAAAATTTCGATTGAAAATGGGTGATTGTGCGTGGTAACAACATTACACTGCACTTTCCTTAAGTAGGTACAGCTATTCTGTTTTTTTTTTGTGCTTCTCCCTCTTATAAACTACTTTCCAATTGAGCCTCTAATAATATTAATGGTGATCTCGATTTGATTGCGTCTATTTATTAGAATTTTCGTGTTTTATATTAGGATTCTAGTTCGGTTTTAGGTGAAAAATCGAAAATATTTTTTTTTTTATAGAAAAATGTGCAATCATATTTTGGCTATCGTCGATCTTATTTCCAGTTTTTATAAATCAAATTCCAGACCACACATTTGATTTTATGTGAGAGAACGGGAAGTATTGAGAATTATATGATTTTTAGATGAATTAGGTATCCCAAACAATATTAGTGTTCTAGACTTTATAGACAGTCCTGGACTGGATCCAGCTTAACTTCGACATAACAGTCCTGATATATTGGACACGAAAACGATTAGTTATAATAAAACTATAGAAAATCCGGTATGTCGAACGACAAGAACGTAGTTTTCAACAGTTTATTCTCCATTTAAATTTTAAATTTGCCAAAGAGTTCAATTATTTTTTTGTAAGTAGATGAAAAGTTGATTCATCACCGAACCGATTAGAGTAATCGAGTGAGAATTGAAAATCGAGCAATGTTTAGAGAATAATTTTTGTGGTTGATACCCGGTTGTTTTGTACGAGTTCAACTTCAAATCGTCACATCCTCGACTATATCAAATAAAATTCGTAAAAGTATTGTAGAAAATTTTAACATCGTCCTGTCAGAAGGCACTTCATATAGTAAGGATATGAAAGATATAAGAATAATGTTGTTAAATATCTCAGTCATACGACACATTCTAATATAGTTTCTCTTGTATTCATATGTATCCGTTTCTGGGGGGATCTACTGAAAATTTATGATTTTCTCCAAAGGCAGTCAAGCATAATTTTTCAAACGACTTGTAGATTATATTGTTTTGACATTAATATTGGTGAGTTATTAACGGTTAACGGTTGGAAAATCACTATAAACGTTGTATGCTGTGGTGCAGTTCTTTCCATTACCTCAATGTCATTGTTGATGGAGTAGTATGAGAGTTTTCCATCTGACATTTACACAGTGACGGATTATTAAGTTGCGACACAGTGTAGCGTTATGTAATGATGTCAGGTGGCGGCGACACAGACTTGGACCAGATTGATTAATAGTAGTGGTTTGATTAAGCACGTGACATAGACTTTGGACGTAGACTAATGTTTTTACCCATGGGAGGACGACAATCACCGCCACTACCAATAACTTTATCCTTAAAGCTAAGATTCCACTATAGCACTACTAGGGATAAAACTCGGTTTAGTTTCATGGGAGTGATATCGTTAGTGACAGGATGGATGAAATTTAAAAGTTGCCATGTGGTTATTCTGGTTAACGAGAAACATTCACTGATTGAACTTGGAACTTTATAAGCCTTTCGGGTACATTATCGAAATACAGGATCGATTCGTTCCGTTTCAATTAGCTGAACACTGAAATTCGTCAATACTCAACAATATAATACAGATGGAAAAAAACACAAATATACAGAACGGTGATAAAGTTCCGCACGAAGCTTGTAATTTTTTTAATGACCTCAGTTCGAAAACACCTGCAAAAACTACAAATCTTAATGTCACCAAATGTCTTTTTTGTAAATAAGATTGACATGTTTCAGCATTTTTTGAAAAACTACAAGTTTTATATGGAACTTCACCACCACCCTGTATTTAGAACAGAAGTTGTCGTTTTTTCCTTTATATTTTTTGGGAACAAAACAAGATAAACGAATAAACATCGACACTGGAAGGCAACAAAAACATTCTCACAGAACGGGGGAGAATTCATCAAACATCCGGAAAAGCAAAGTAGAACGAAACTTTTTCATTAATTTCTTTAGGATTTTTCAATTACGAATGCCTTAGGGTAGTTAATAAACGTTTTTATTAAATCTTTTTACCCGTTCGCTTTTCAATCAAAATCTACAATTCAATGTTGAATTTGAACCAAAAAAAAAATAATTACCTCCTTTTGGAAATAATATATGAAATTTCAGACAGGAGCATAAAAGCTACTACCAAAGTTAAAAAATATTATAGAAATTCTTTAATGAACGAAACATTCAAAAGATCAGTTATAAACTATTGTGGAGCTTTTACGGCTACCGGATGCCTGGCAATATTTAGTTTTGCACTTTACGAAACTAACAAAACAATACAACTTTTAGATTGAAACAATACTAGTTTTAAAGTTACGGTAAAGGGTAGAGTTTTGTTTCGAAGTATGCGACTGTATTTCCCCATATCCGGTTGATGTAAGCAAAATTTCTATATTTTAACGCACATAAAAATAAATCTATTGTTTGTGTTTATACATAAAACCTGAGCGACAAGAATAGTCTTTTTATGAGTTATATGATTTCATTTAGTTTCAATTTTCTTATATTTTATGTAAGAAAATGATTAAAAGCTTTATTCATTTTATAGTAAAGGTAAATGAGATTTAAATATTCATTTACTTAACTAGAACAATGTCAAGAATTACAACATTAAATAAATAAAATCCGAGTCTGTTTATTCTGAGTTAAGAATTGACAATATGTATGAGTTAACTTTGGTTGTGTTGAATACAACATCAGAAGAAGTAGATAACTAATTGAAGGAAGTAGAACTCTAATTGAGTTACACAATCCACAACCACTCTTGTTGTTACCGTAGACGAGAATTTTCCTTATTCACAGCCATGTTCTTTTCTAAATTCGTTTCGCATTAATAAAGTTACACTGAATGTTTATTACGTATTTTTATTAACGAACGGTTGACAGTCACCTCACAAAACCCAAGTACTACTTATGAAAAGATGTTACTCGGATCTCGTATTTTATAGTAACTCCATGTTGAGTGGATAGCTAATAAGATCAGATGTTTATAATTGGATATAATCAAAAATAGTGAATTCATGTCTCGTTGCTGGTTTCGAGTACATTTCATGGTATGAGACTTCTTTATAAAACATGCACTGGATTATAATGCTAATTAAAAAGAAAAACAAAATAACTAAAAGTACGGTTATGTTATGGCATACTCACGTTTTAATTGTTTATTTCTGAAAACAATAAGAATATTTGAATTGATGGTAAAAGATTAAATTCCAACTGTACGAACTTTATAATCAAGAAACAATTTTACGAGTAATCTCAACTACAATTCACAATAAAAGAAACTTTTAAAACAGAAAAATTCAAATAATAAGTGACTTAGTTACTTGAAATTGCTTTAGACATGCAAATGTTAGTGAAACATCCACAAAGAAATTCTATTTCATTCGTCTTTGTTGCCAAGGCTTCATTGTTAGAAGCGTCGACTCGTTTTTTTCTGTTTAGTTCTAACAAAACATCTTTCCGATGATTAATTATCGGAATTTTATTATCAGTAGAGAGACATACTATTCTATTTATGTTAGAAACGATGTGTATATATATGGGTCGATTTAATGGATAATCTATTTCTAAGGTAAAATGGACCGGAAATGGATATGCATCATAATCTGTTAGAGTGTTTCAATTGGCCGATTTACTGCTATGACACACTGGAATTGGATTCAACCACAATTTGATTTACTAGATTAATTTCGGAATAATTTTGAATAATAGCCTCTAAATTGTGTTAGGGCTCTGATGCTTAATATTGACAAATATTTAGAAATTCAGTTGTGATTCTTCTTCAACATAATACAAGAGTAAAACGTTGTATTTCAAAAAAATTTAGCGAGCTATATTTAGCGTTTGCAACCATAATAAAGAATGCTTGAGATGTCGACAAACTTTTGAACATATTTAAATCAACTGTAGTAGTAACCCTTGCATGGGTGCCAGGGCGTCAGGGATTTTCCGGTAACGAAATCACCGATGACCTAGCGAGAAGAGGCGCCACTCATGGAAAGCTTCTCTACCTAAATATAGGATATCCAAGATTCTATCATAAAATTTTGCAAAAATGCTTCCAACCTGATATTTCAAAA
>JAZBGY010001596.1:0-10971 GCA_037414755.1 Lydus trimaculatus
GTGACGTTAGAACTTGACGTCTATGGGCTGTGACATATTTTCGTCATTTTGACGTTACACTAACATCTTAGCTCAAGTCGTGGCGACGTAAATGATGACCAAACTTGGATGTCAATATGACGTCACCTTGCTGCTTGGGAGAAATACACAGGTTGAGAACTGGGTCACCGTGGAGACACGCCCACATCAACAATTCGTCTGTCGTGGATAATCAGATATAACGACGTTACAGATGTTCACCTCTAACTATCAAAAGCCCCAAACTATCATTAATAGTCTTTGGCAATGTCCAGTATTAGAATCAAAGAAGTATTCCTACTATCTCCCATAATTACTGGATACCTTTTGCTTCAGTTCCCCAAATTTACTTTGGTTTGTTTTTTTGGTGGAATACAGAGGTTCTTTGCTTGCATTTTTTTTTACAACTCCACTATCTTCAAGTAGAAGACTTATTTAGCATTGGTATCTGATTAAGTTACGTCTTACGTCATCTTGGATACAATCCAAAAAGGACTACAGAGGTATTCATATTCTTGAAGAATTACAGAAAGTGTGGATATTTAAGAGGACAGAAGCGAAAAATACGTCAATCTTCATGTTACATTTCTATGGAACAAATGGTGTATTTAAGCTTTATGGAGTCCGAGGAGTTGCAAATTTTTGGGTCTTTGGAGCAACGCAATAGACAAAAATTGTAAAGATACAAGCATTTATATACTCGTAGACTCAACCATGTGAAATTATCATTTTTCTGGAACAAAAATACACAGGTCGAGAACTAGGTCACCGTCGTGGAGATACGCCCACATTATCAATTCGTCTGTTGTGTATAGTCAGTGATATAACGACGTGTGAACTCTATTGGCTAATGTGAGACTCCCTCCGATCAACCGGACCTCGGCAAAACTCCGGCATGTTACTGCAGCTTGTGTATTTTTGATCCAGAAAGACCTCTAGCACGGCGTTAGTCGAAGCGTCTCATTATATTGCAACGCGATCCCTGCGTGCGCGTTTCAATCGATATAAAAACGCAAACAATCTGCTATAACGACATTTTTACGCAATACACACTGCGTTATTGTTGATTATTGCTAGACCGGCGTGATCACACTACGATACAGTGTAAGGGTATGCTTAGATTTGTTCGTGCGTCAAACGCAAAACACATCAGTCCGACTGAATATATGATTTTTTTGTTGTTGTGTTAGATAACTGATAACAAGCCTCAACAATGGTAGAATTTATCAAATATTTCTTGCGTTAATCATAAACTTTGTAAACACTAGTACTTTAAACAAATGCCTTTAGGCCGGCTTCACACGTTTACGAATTAAATAGAATTAGTTCCATCTGTGGGGTTGGTCTTATTTTTTTTTGTTTTTGCACAAATTTTGCTAGCGCCAGCAAATACTTTTCTAAATAGGAATGGTAGTAGTTTTGTTGTATGCATGTTCTACTAACACTAGTGGATTAGGCCCCCAGGAATACCACTACAAATAGAAAAAAATCCTCTACCAATTTAGTAACTTTATAAACAAGAGACTAGAGATATAAATATCACATCTCTAAACGCAATTTAACAAATCTAATGAGAATTGAAGATAAACGCCCACTAATTCTCAGCATTTTGCAAAAAACAATCATCCGTTTAACCTTATATAGGCTAACTACATTAAGCGTAGGGACGCTATTAAATAAGTAATTTATCTTAGCTTAGGCGCTTAAATTTTTCGAGACGGCCCTGCGTATTTCAACGGTTAACGTTAATCAGTATAGGAGACAACACAATAATAAAAATTGAAAATTTCTAAACGTACTCACCGTTTAGACGATTTTCGGACATGTCAACCACGATACCATAAAATCCACACCATCTACAACAGGAATAGAGGAAAACATGATAATGGAATATATGGGAATTTCAATGGTAAATTGATTTTACAACCAAAAGAAAAAAAATTGAATGCTAATTTATTTGATTATATCACAGTAATAGATACCTTTAGAAAAATAATAATAAGAAAATCAATAAAAAAAAAAATCATTTCCATAATAGCACAACATTATGATCTCTCTCTAATTGATCATCTAATTCTTGTGTTGTAACACATGTTGCACCACATATCTCATCTAAATTAGCCATTCCAGATAAGGATTTTTGTAAATCATCTGTTGTTGTATTATTATTATTATTATTATTATTAATCATAATTGGATATTTATGTATACGACGTATTAAACCATTTAATACACCAAATTGTATTAATTTTCGTTCATTTATACGTAGATTAAATGGATTAAAACGTAAACATAGATCTTTTAATGTTGTACCACGTGTCATTGCTGCATAAATACGAAATACATCACGAAAATTCGGTAATTGACGTTGTGATATTGAAACATAATGCAAACATTTACTCTACAACAACAACAAACAATTAATAATTATTTAATTAATTTAAAAAAAACAAGAATTACTTGAAGTGTTAGATCGTGTGCTAATAATTTTAAACGTGACGTTGTACAATAAACATTACCATATTGAAATAATGGTATTAATGCAACAATACCATAATAAACTAAATTTTGTACACATGCTTTAACTAAATTATTTTCAACATCTGATAATATAGCAATACGTGCAACATGATTAAAACCATCAATATATGGTGCTACTTGTTGTGTTGTTAAATCCCATTGTTGACTTGGTAATTCTTTTATAAATATTGGTACTTGATGATCAGCAACTGGTTGTGGATCTTTACGTATATGGACAACTTTTAAATGTGTTGCTGTTGGTCCTTGAGTTATAGCACATTCACCTATAAACAATACACAATAATAATAATAATATATTCAATGACATGGAAATTGCAACACCAAAAAGGGGAAGTTATCAGGAATATTTAACTACTAAAAGTTAGTCATTCGTAGCACCGTTTCTATCAGATGGAGGTATTGTGTTTCAAGCAACCTGTAGAGCTTGCAGCAAGTACCTCAGTCTTCTTCCCATAATGGCCCAAACATGACCGGGGGTGGCCATAGTAAAAGATTGACATTAAAATTGCAAATCGGTCCATAGAACGTGGAAGAATATGGGGTTGTACCATCTCATCTACATATCGCTGGACAGTCATATTGTCTCGGAGGAATCTTTTAATAGTTGAACGTTTCTGTTAAGTTTGGTCAATAAATTCCTACTACCCCTTCTAGATGTTGTAATTTTCATGTCATTGCGTATAATAATGATGTAAAAGTAAAGCAAACATAGTCCATAGAAGCTTATAAGTCCAATTTTAGTGACCCATGTAAATCTTAGTACCTAGCCTGAAAATCAGAGGGTGACACTTGTTCAATGTCGGTAGTTCAGGTAATTACCATCAGTAGAACTCATTGTCAGTAGCAGTCGCTGACAGCATTAAACATAATTTCTTTATTAATTGTCCTAATATCTAGATAATAACCAATTTTAAAAAAAAAAAAAAATTCTTGCCTTAAAATACATGACTGGCTGTCAGCGACTCCTACTGAATTCTATTGGTAATCTGTAGTAATTACCTTAATTACCGACATTGAACAAGTGGCGTCCTCTGATTTTCAGAGTAAGTACTAAGATTTACATGGGTCACTATGAACTTCTATAGACTATGTATTCTATGGTAAAAGTATCTAAACCTTTAGTATTTAAATCTTCAATAACTTGTTTTAAAATTGGTTGTAAACGTTGTGCACATTTACCATCTGATAAAAAATTACTTTCAATCTCCATAGCTGTAAGATATTCAGAGAATTTCGTTACAACCGGTTCATATTGTACAGTTCTTGCATTACTATCACATACAAAACATAGATTAAAATGGTATGCATTACGGGCATATTTCTTATCATCAATTTTAACCGGAAAACCCAAAATTTTACAATCTGATAATGTCCTGAAAATTTCAATATATAAAACATTACATACACATTACCACCAGCACTTACACTGTTATTGTACTACGTTGTAAATCCGCTTTTGTTATAATATAAACACTAACACTATCAAATAATTCTTTGGAAATATATTGTTCAGGTTCCTGAAAATTTTTGTGAGGTTAATTATGTTTTTGCTATCGAAATGATAAAATAGTAGGTGGTTACCTGACAAGAGATGATAGGGCCGGCTGTTGGGTGGAATTCACAAAAAAATATACAACGTATCGGCCCTTCATGGGAATGAAGATTATTTTCAAAATTATAACCTAAATTATCCACCATTGTTGACATTTTCAACAACAATCCGCCATTACGAAAAAATGTACGATTGCCAACCGTACAAATACGTTTCGTTGACTAAATGCAGCTCTACGCCGAAAAGTACAACGATAATTATCTATCTCGCACCCAAAACGCTTGGTTTCATAAGGAAACAATTTCAAATTGATTTATTTTATAGTTTTATAAACGATTTCTAGGAGTAATTGTAATTATTATTGTGTTTTTTTTGTAATTATCGATAATACAGGATTCTATAACTGTAATGCCAACATTAGAGTACCAATGATTAGCTAAATGAAGCTTTTGTTTGTTATTTTCAAATTTTGAGCTTTAATAATAATTTGTATTGTAGTTTCTACAATAATATAACCTAATATTATTGATTTATAGACAATTATGCTAATACAACTATAATTATATATATTTGTATTATTGTCGATAATACAGGTTACTGTGTGAGATGATAAATGTCTAGTCTAATCTACTGATAAATAAATCGATGTTTTGATCGTAATTTGGGTATTTTGTTAAAAATTGTTGTTTTTTCGTATAAAATTCGTTCTAATTCTGTTTTTAGTTCACTATGTCTCGATTATATGGTAAATTATCAAAATTTCTATATCCTAACCTCAAATTCCACCAAATAAAATTGATGAGTAGCAGTATAAATGGTCAAAAATTAATTTATAACGAACATGGTGATCCAATTAAAGTTGTACAATTAGAAAATGAAACAATCATTGATCCAAAACCAGATGAAATTGTTATAAAAATGTTAGCAAGTCCTGTAAATCCAGCCGATATTAATACAATACAAGGCAAATATCCTGTACGTCCACCATTACCATCAATACCAGGTAATGAAGGTGTTGGTGAGATTGTCTCAATTGGTGACAATATTAAAGATTTAAATGTTGGTGATCGTGTTGTACCGGTAATTAATGCATTAGGTACATGGCGTACACATTTAGTTTTAAAGAAAAACGAAGTATTGCGTGTACCAAAAGGATTAGGTCTAGTTGAGGCGGCAACATTAACCGTTAATCCATGTACTGCATATCGAATGTTACGTGATTTTGTTTGTTTAAAGCCTGGCGATACAGTTATACAAAATGGTGCAAATTCTGCATGTGGACAGAATGTTATACAAATCTGTCGTACATGGGGTGTACGTACAGTCAATATAATCCGTGATCGTTCCGGTGTTGATGAATTAAAAGCATTTCTAACGAAATTAGGTGCCAGTCATGTATTGACTGAAGAAGAATTACGTAAAACGCAAATTTTTAAAGAGAATAAATGTGAGAAACCGAAATTAGCATTGAATTGTGTTGGTGGACAGAATGCTTTAGAGATTTTACGTCATTTACAAAATGAAGGTGTTATGGTGACTTATGGTGGTATGTCTAGGGAACCGGTGACAATACCAACATCAGCATTAATATTTAAAGATTTATGTTTTCGTGGTTTTTGGATGACACAATGGTCAAAGAAGCATGCCGACAATATTGATCGTTTTGAAATGTTTGATGAATTAATATCGATGATGATGAATCATGAATTACAAGGACCAGCCTATAGAATGGTTAATTTTTATAATTATAAAGAAGCACTATTGAATACAATGACAATTAAAGGGATGATTGGGAAGAAATATATTTTGGAATTTGAATCTCTGTGATTTAAAATGATTTGGAAAGACCAAAAAACATAGATCTAGTGTTAATCTTCAAGTTTTTGTAATATATTTAGACAATATTTATAGTTTTTACTACAAGAAACCACTCAAACTGTCTGCCTTCTCATACAATTCCTATCGAACTCCCCAACGGAAAAAATAATGCTCTAGATTTTCCGATAGTTTTGAGATAGCGTCAATAGCCTCCTCTGGCTGCCTTAATCTTTATGAAGATGTTTGAAAGCTTACAGCGCTTCACCTCTAACTTGCAAAAGCCCAAAACCATCATTAATAGTCTTTGGCAATGTCCAATATTAGAATCAAAGAAGTATTCCTACCGTCTCCCATAAATACTGGATACCTCTTGCTTCAGTAGCATAAATTCCCCAAATTTACCTTGGTTTGTTTTTTTGGTGGAATACAGGAGGTTCTTTGCTTACAACTCCACTATCTTCAAGTAGACGACTTATTTTGCATCGGTTACGTCTTACGGATTACCCTTTATGCCTCATATTACGTGTTGCATCTAACGTCTTACGTCATCTTGGATACGATCCAAAAAGGACTACAGAAGTATTCCTATTCTTGAAGAATTACAGAAAGTGTGGATATTTAAGAGGAAAGAAGCGGAAAATACGTCAATCTTCATGTTACATTCCTATACAACAAATGACGTATTTAAGCTTTATGAAGTCCGAGAAGTTGCAAATTTTTGGGTCTTTAGAGCAACGCAACAGAAGCGACTTTATGCTATAAATAGCCAACACAAATTGTAAAGATACAAGCGTAGACTCAACCATGTAAAATTATCATTTTTCTTTCTACATTTTGATGCGCATAATTCCTAATCGAAGTCTTTACACGTACATAGTCCTACTCGTGTTAGTCATGCAGAAGAATGAAACTATCCGGACACTGGTACAGTGTCGGACTGGCAATCTTCTGGCCTACCGGGCAAATTATGTGTTCGCCCCACTTATAAGTGTATTGGAGAAATTTTCATTGCTTGCCCGGCTGTCCGGTGGTCCAGTCCAACACTGCACTGGTACCTATTACAAACATCAACGAAAAAAACTACAAATTTTGATTGCCACGCTTTTGCAAAAAAATTTTGCAAACAATAAGGTCTGACACACACAGAACAGCAAAATTAGATACGACTCAATAAGGAAGATTTTTTGATTAGTAAGGATTCAAATTTAAAAAACAAATAGTATAATTTAACCGCCTTTGTGTCGGTTATATTGTATGTTGGTACTTACAATAAAGGGGTATGCATATATTATAAATTTCAAATGTTTAACAATTACATGTTAACAAGCACATATTCAAATTCAAACAACAATACAAGCATCACATATCGAATTACGACAATGCATATAAGTGTATGTATGTGTGTGTGTGTGTAAGTGTGCGTGTAAACAAGAAAACATGATATGATAAGAATTTCAATTAGATTACGTCTAGAAAAAATAAAATCATCCATTTTTATATACCTACCTACAGTGGCGGACTGGCAATTTTTTTCGGCCCGGGCAATTACTGGTATTCGGCGGCGGATATACAGACTGATACAGCCGAAGCTACAGTTTTCGTATTTTTTAGGGTCTAGCAAACGACGGCTTTTTATCGCGATATAGTCGCAGTCACGAACGTGCGATAAAAAGCCGTCGTTTGCGTACGGCCTTAGAGAAATGAAACAAAAACACAAGGATAGAGAGAGGGTACTCTGTCTAAAGGTGACTTCAAAGCAAACTGGGCCTTATCGATAAAAGCGTTTCTGAAATGAGAAAAACGGCCAATATCTCTCAGAACCTCTATCCTTGTGTTTTTGTTTCATTTTTCTTAAAAATATGGAAACTGTAGCTTCGGCTGAATCAGTCTTGATGTATAGTAAGTTTATGAAAGATTGATCTTGGGCTGGCATCCTGTGCCTTGGCGCCCCTGGGAGAAACAATGAGTTCTGTTATTCTAGAAAAGCAAGCAAAGTTGTAAATCATATTAACGCATCCTTCGTCATCAAAATACAAACGACAAAAATTAATAGTCAATATAGTCGTAATATTTTTTTGGATTTGCTGAACGCGGGCCGCCGGGCATCTGCCCGGTTGGCCGGCGGCCCAGTCCGTCACTGCCTACCTACCAACAATATCATAATTACATAAAAAACAAAAACGAACAAATCAGTGCTGGACTGAGGTAAGGACCATGAAGAGTGAAAATGCAGCCCGTAATCCCCCACGTTTGCTCTAATTACAAATGCAACTGATAGAAAATAGAGACACCTTCACTAAAGATACTGATAAGTTGGTACTACTGTTCTATTGGCAGTTGATCCGTTTAAATTGTTTAAATTCAAAAATACAACACAAAATAGATAAAACAAACAGAAGTTTTAAGGCTTGTACAGTGATAGATAGATAGAAGGAAAGAGGGATGAGGAGGAGGAGGAGGAAAAGAGGAAAGAAGAGATAGTTTCAGGTATTAAATGAAACGTGACTTACATACGCTTTCGTAGAGAATTTACCACAACAACAATATTAATAGAAGAAAGAAATGAGAAACAAAGAAAAACAAATGAGCATCTACTAGATAATAGAAGATTCCAAATAGAGTTTTTTTGAAAGATCAACTGTTTTGAAAATGTTGTAATAGGAGATGAAAAAAAAAACTGTTAAAATCCGTGATAAAGCACATTTTCTTGTTGTTATAAATCTAGATAATTGTTGATATTTTTCATATCTCTCTTTATATGATAATAGAAAACTAACTATAATTGTTGTAATCAACACATAAACAAAAGATAAGTCATATACTTGTTGATAATTAAGTCTCAATATATTTATAAAAATTTACAATAATTATTCTGTGAAAAAAAAAATGCGGCAGGGGGTGATTTTAAGAAAATTTGGGATGGTCTCTAGTGACTATAGGGTGGTTGTTATTAGAACCGGAAATCTATGAAGGCTCATAATTTATTCTTTTTTTTTTTGTTCTTCTATAGACAACAATTTGGATTTGGAAGTAATTATTAGGGCTTATAGCAATCCGATTTTGGCAGGTAGTCTCTGCCGACCATGTGTCGACCCTGCTTTTCACAGCTGAAAGATGATCAAGCATATTCTTTGCACCGCAGTCATCATCCCCAAATATGATTAACTTGTCTTGTTGTGGGAAATTTTTGCATTTGTCCAGAAGTCGCCAAAACATATTTGTAAACGGACAGTGTCGGGCCAAGGGACAAATCACAGGAACACCTGCTACGGGCATTGAAAATGTGCACAATCAAATTGAGAACGATTTTACTAATTTGACAAAGAATGGTCTACAGGCCACCGATTGCTAGTTTTTCTTTTGCAGTTGCAGATTTTCTTATTTATTTAAACTCTTCATAAAACCGGAATCCCATGGCGCGTAATTTGACGAGCCTCGCTCGGTTAGGCTTGACTCGAGGATGATATTCCCACTACGAGTGTGAGTTCGTGGTGTTGCTTGGGCGAGTCTTGTCAATGCCGTACTCCAGTTTAGTTTCTCATCTATACATCTCCAAGCATCGTGAACAAAGTTTGTGTTTTTATGGTTTAGATATCTTGAATTCTATATCGCCGGCTTCCCTTCATAAAACAACAGAAACTCCAAAATAATGCCGTTTGTCCAGATTTATCAACCGACAATCTGAGCGATACTGAAGTGTGGATCAGGTTCGACGTATGACAAGCGAGCCTGAGGAGGCTAGTTTTCTCTTGGACTCGTGCCAAATTTATCGACAATTGGTTGGGACAGCACAAGCCAGAAATGGCTGGCGCGCTCGTTCTCACAATGCGTGGTTTGTCGAGTCAGGCTCGTGGCTCGCCAAATCACGCGCCGTGGGTGTCCCGGCTTAAGACGTACGAAAATACGTCCATGTGCTACAGCGATTAGCCGCCCTTGTGTGACGCAGCAGTCGCACAGTAGGAACGTTCCTGTTCTTGGCTGTTCTGAAGCAACTGGTGTATCCGCAACAGTGATATTTTTTTTAACATAGTATTCTCCTCCTTCTCCAAAATCAACATAATTTTCATCAGCGAAACTGAAAATTCATGTAGTTGGTGGTGCAGAGGAGTGAGAGCAAATGTGAATCGGCCCTTAGGAGTATTGTTGCTCCCAAGGGACAAAATGATGTGTGTGAGAATCTGAAGGAAAGCTGGGCGTTACGTTTCGGATGACATAACAACCGCGCACACATTTGATTCTGTTTGGTGAAACAACAATTGGTAATGGAAATGTATGAAAGTAAAATTTTGACCGATTTTCTGTGCCTAATATAATTCTGCATGCTTTCCTTTTAATAATCCAGAATTCGTTACGATTTCCAATAATTTACAGAATGTTCCATTTAAAAAGTGCGCTATATAGTTTTACAACATTTAAAATAAAAACGCCAAATGAGTCTCATTTAGATTTTTTTTCCATAATCATCGTCTATATTACGGTTTTTTGATAATAAAACATTCTGTATGTTGTTTAAGATTTGATTTTTTTTTTCCACTATTATTTTAATATGAAATATCCGGTTGCATGGTCGTGGAAGTTTTCCCATTATTATCATTACATTACAGAAGGACATATACCTATATTGTGATGAAATCTAAAACTCCTCGAAAGTGTAATTTTAAGACAATTACAATTATAGCAATGTCATTGTTAGGAATTGCTTGCAATTATTGCTAATTATGTTAGAGCAATTAAACAAAAACAAAACAAAACAAAAAAAAAACACCTGTATATTGACAAGCAAACAAATAATTAACAACAATCAAATTGTAATAATTGAAACATAAAAATTGTGAATACTGAAATTAACAACAAACAACAACAACAACAACAAAACAACACACATATCCATTAAAGTAGGTGTGGTTTTTAAAGTGACTTAAGTGAAAGAGATGGTAAATAACTTAACCAATAATATTGATCATAAAAGACGATTATAAACGAACATTGACGATGTTATCTAATTATCGTATTCCTGTATTATATGAATATGTGTACGTATG
>JAZBGY010001597.1:0-19342 GCA_037414755.1 Lydus trimaculatus
GCAGTTTATGGAATCTATAACTTTATTGAATCGATATATATGCTTTCAGAAACCGGCCATTAGTCGAGATTCAATTCACAAAGTTAATACAAAATGCTACAGAAACTCAATGCTGTATCTAGCGGGAGTAGGTGAAGCCGTTTGTTGTGGGTACCACTTTACAGAGGGAGTGCCAAATTTCATCTTTTGCAACAGTTTCAAAAGTGTATAATTTTATTATTGGGCCCCACTTTGAAAAATTGCTGAATCTGACACTACAGAGAATGGAATAAAAAAATTTTCCCAATAAACATTGCTAAATCTATTATCCGTATTTAGTATTTTCGAAAAGTCCTGTGTGTGGGGAACGTATAAAACCGAAGTGATCCTAATTATTCGGCTGTCCATGGATCAAAGGTCAGGTAGCCGTCTCCTTTAATTAAAAAGCAATTACTTCTTAAAAAAAAATAACTATAAACTCCTCCAAAAAGAACATTTAGATCTTTTTTAATATCTCAAAAGCTTAATGGGTTGCTTTTTTGCTTTCAATATCTTCATACAGTTTTATTGTCTCAATTCATATCAATATCGATCTTTTTTCCAAATACAAAGGATGTCGTTTAATTTGCCAAAAACCTCTATATGTATTTTAAATAGATATTATTCTTATCAGATTGTTCTCAAAAAAGTAATGATGAAACACATTTTTATTGAAGGATGTAAGTTTGTGGATGAATTCCGAATGAATATAGATTTATTGGAATGTGGTTTACCGTTTATTTCATACAAAATCGAACATCCCTTAATAACCGTTCCAACCCTAATTATCGTAAGTATGAAAAATTCTAAAAACAGCTAACTTTCAGTTTTCAGTCTGTTATTCGTACACATAATTCCAAGTTTATTAGCAATATGGTAGAAAAGAGTAAAAGACACATTTACTAATAGCTTCATACCCAAATAAGCCATTAAAAATTGGTCAAGTAGTATAATAGCCTTTAGATCCCGCTATTATTTAATGTTTGAATCATTAAATAATGTTACGCCGTTTTCAAGATTATCTTCTTTAAAGTTGAGAACGGATACGAATGGCAATACACAAGTGTCCCTTCAGAATTGTCCTAACTAAATACCAAAAATCATCAAAATCACTAGTTTCCACCTCGTAAGATTTACTAGTTAGTGGTAATAAAATTCAATTTAAAACAAAGAGTATAAACTTGGAAGGTATATAGTACGAAAGTGAGTTGAAAACTGATGTATGTATATATGTATAGAAGTAAAACTAAGAGCTGTTCGTATTGTTGTAAATATAATGGGAAATGTATCATTAGTAATTCAGTTAGATTTAGGAAAGTTACAAGTAAACTTTGTCATTTATTTATACCAGAAGAAGTTTTAGAAATTACAACGTATCTCGTAAAGTTTTTGATGAGTATCAAGTTTAAATTGGACATCTTTAAATGGAACACGATACTTTCTGCCCCACCTAATTCTTCCACAATTTACATCGAACACATTCTAATGACATTTCGTTACTTTGTAATAGAAAACAATCCTTTTCTATAATAATTACTGATTGTTAAAGGAATAAAGTGTAAGAAACACTTTTTCGAGGCGTGTATTTTGAAGTATCGTTGACAATAATGAATTCTAATTGTAAGAGAAGTTTCTACAAAATTCTCTGGCTACAGTAAGTTTTTACTTGTTTTTAAACTAAAGTGTGGAAGACGATCAATAAATCCATTTTTAAAAATTACAATTCAATATGTAATTTAATCCTATATTCCATTTGAATCTTCTGTGTGTTTGTATTTTGCTAACACCTTAATTCGTAATATCTGCAGAAAAAAATACATCACTGACACACTGGGATTTTCAAAGCTTTCATCGTTTTGACATGTTCATTTCCGATACTTCCACCCATTATAAAAACGTCTCTTATATTCTTGCTGATTCTCTCTCTATGTGTCAGCAAATATAATTACAAGAACTACACTGTAATTTTTTTGTTTTTTTCAGAAGGCAATAAAAAAATAACGATTTGTCAAAAAATTGATTTTTCCTCAACTATATGTAGGTTGTTTTTGTTTATATGTGAAAATTATAATTTTAAATGAACTAAACAAGCTACCACTATACCGCCACTGTAACCAACCATCTATTCTACCACATTTACCCACCCGACCCAATTAACTTAGAATAGTTCACAGGTGCCAAATTTGAAATTCACACAAGATCAATTTTCCCTAGTTTCGTATATCAAATATATATGTATGTGTAGGTAGGTATACTCCTACAATCTTATTTTCATACATTACTACACCTACCAAAATTTACATTAATTAAATGGTAGTAGGGTAGAGAATGATAAATATATGGGAAATGTTAATAATGAAATATGATGTGGATGATGGTTGTAAGTTTTACTTATGATAAATGATAGTGGAAACTATTGTAATTGGAATGTTATACAGATTGTCTCATGTACGTTCCAGTAAAGCCTTTATACACGGTGAACCAGTCGAAGCTACAGTTTCCATATTTTTTTAGAGAAACGAAACAAAAGCACACTCTGTTTAAAAATGACTTACCAAGATGGGCCTTATCGATAAAAGCCTATACAAAAATAAGCAAATAACTACAGCTGAAACTCTGAAATGTGTAGATTATGAAAATAGTTTTTTTCGTTTTCAAAAATCGTCATTTTAATCGATAAAAAAAATTGAGGAAGATTGCAAATTTTTCGTAATTTAAATAGAAATTCAATTTATAAACCGGTCAATTGCTGTTTTAAATCGTACGTGATTAAACTGAGATTTGTTGACGTATGGACTGATTCAATTTGAACAGATTGGTAATGGTAAGGAGAAGCGTTGAAGTAGACAACTGGCGATTGTTTAATGGAAACATCGCCCACATACTTAAATAAAAAAAACAAACATCCTGTATATGCAGTAAACTAGAAATTGGATTATGCATCGATCAACATCAATTCTAATTCGAATAACACACAATTCAGTTAAAACTTACGAGCTACTTTTCGATTTTTTTATAAGTGCTCCTTATCGAAACAAGTTACTTAAACTTTGCTTTCTAGATTTCTTTACGTGAATCATCCTGTATGTAGTAAATACACTTAGAATCTTTATTATAATTCAGGCATTTTTTATGTGCATGTAATTTTAAACTTTCCTACGGCTAAACATTGTCGACGTTTGCCTAATAGCGGTCAAATCCATGAAGTTGTTAGAGTTTGTTATATAAAAGGACCGAACAACAATCAACAAAAAAAAAGTCAGCCAGTTGTTAGTAATTGATGAAAAGTTGGTAGAGAGCAAATTTGTATTTGAATATAAACTGCAGACAAGTGCAGTAAATTCTAAATAACGTAAAAAAAACCAGTAGAAAAACAACAACTTGACCTCCGTCCCATAGACAATCCATCTTCTATGAGAATCATTTGACATATGTCATGTGGAATTTTCAAGTATCGCATGAGTGTGATATGAATTCGACAATACAAAAAGCTGTGCTTGTTCCCAATTTACAATAAATTGAAAATTTAACGATTTTGCCTTGTCAGTTATTGATTGAACACACACGCATACACACACAAACACAGAAAAAAATTAATCACCCTTTACTGTAGTAACTGAATTATAAAAGGATGGTGAAACAGGTATTGATGTTTATTGGGGGTAGTGTGAAGTTTATTGATATTTTTTCACCACCATCCCTTCTAATAACATAAAAAATGAATCATTCTTGTATCCGAATATGTTCTGATTTATATTAATCGTTTTATCAGTTTACGTTTTGTTCAAAATTATGGTTCCATACGACGAACAACCATAATTTTCCAGTATTTTCTCGTTTAAGAATCGATAAGTTTGAATTAGCGTTTTAATAGTTTGTAATTTATTCCTGCCATCACGAAACGTCTTTCAAAATCCAATCCAATACATCTCCTTTTTTTTTCCACACTGGAAGATTAGTTTTGTATTTTCTATATATACAGATTACACAATTGATGTATAACGCTATTATCAATCACTACCTGAACATTTGTCAATTGCCACTACTACCCTTATAGTTGTAGTATAGAGTCAATTATTGTCGTCTACCAAGTGATAACGTTTTTTGTTGTTTGGTGGTTGTTTTTTTTTTTTTACAAAAAATCGATATGCAAAGAACAAATGTAGCTTTGCTAAATCAGCTAGACACAGTTTGAATGGAAAGTTTTTCTGTGTTATCAGGATGTCTCTTTGTTGGAATTCTTTTCTTTAATTTATACTTGTTCGTTCGATTGTTTCCTGTACATACGTATACATCTATTGTAGGACAAGTGGTAGTTTGTATAAACTACACAAAGAAATAGTATAGTTACTATAGGAGTTATAGTGACTACACGAATTTGCAATTTATTTCGTATGTAAATAACTTGAGTACAAGTTGTTGTTGTTGGTTGGTCTCTAATCAAATATTGATGCATTTTCCCTTACCAAACTTTTGAATAATAAAATATTCAATATTCATCGCCATAATTTTGAAACAAGTAGTTTATTAGATAAAGTAATTAAATTAGTACAGTCTCTAATGGTTATCTTCTCTAATAAATCGATAAATTGCACAAATACTGATGGTTTAACACAACAAAATGACCGACTTATTTGTGGGATAACTGTAAATGTTTCAAACTAAAATTTAAACTTTTTCTAAAGTTCTCTACACTGTTTTGATCGGGGTTTTTGTTTATACAAGAAAAGATCTGGATGAAGTTGTAGAAAAGCAAGTTTAAACAATATTGATTTTTTTTTGTAAAAGCCCAGACAGCCATATAGAACTTTATTTGAAAAGTTATCTAGAAGCTTTATAGTTATTTCCATATTAATTTGATAAAAGTTTTTCGATAAGTTCGTTCCTATTTGTTACTAAATAATATTCTTCCATCAAATGGAATTCAACATTGGAATTATTTAATGGGTGTCTCACGTAAATTGCTTGTTCATGCATTGAACTAGAAAAGAATTTTAAGAATTTCGAGAGCAAGATGTAGCTCATAACGTGGTCTCTTACATTTTTCATAAAATTCATGCTGTTCATTTGCTCCTATACTGCTTCAATGCATTGTCTATCATAACTCCTTGCTTCCAAACAATTTCTGTACCAAGAACATTGACAATTTTCAGAATATTTCCGGTCAAATATGTTGCTATTTCAACGATACCTACGAATTTGACCGGGATAACGTCACCTTTAAGATGCCAAAAACACAATAAAACAATCAGAATTACGAAAATTCTTTCTAGGGTCAAATTCTATACTCTTAAGAAAAACCGACTTTTTATTTTTCAAAAAATGTAAAATTCACTCTTCCATGGTGTAATTTGATAGATGCCTGTCTGACAAGTAGAACTTCCAGGTTCGTGTCCCGT
The DNA here is from genome assembly GCA_037414755.1 of Lydus trimaculatus. Classification (NCBI taxonomy): domain Eukaryota; kingdom Metazoa; phylum Arthropoda; class Insecta; order Coleoptera; family Meloidae; genus Lydus; species Lydus trimaculatus. The sequence continues at coordinate 5,418 of JAZBGY010001597.1, forward strand.
TGATCGAACCAACCCTTTTTGCACGGTAAAAACTTTATAAAACGATTCAATGCTGTGGGCTGTGGGAATGGAACAAACCTACTTAGTAATTTGCTTTATATCTATTTTAGCTCCATTATGTGAAACGTGAAATATAACATAGAGATATAACAGATCAAAAGTCAAAATTAATCTTACGCCTGTGGAAAACGAAATTATCATCCCACCAATTTTCTAAACCCCAATTAATGTTCTTTATCTTTTTCTTCACACTTAAAAACAAATGAGATCAGATTTTAAATTCTTGCCGTCAATTAATTTAAAAAATTACTTTGCTTATACATACTTGGAGAAATCCTCACTAAAGTCAATCATTACTGGGAGAAAACAGTAATTGAACAGTTAATTGAGTTGCAATACTGTATAAAACTGATTGCAATGGGAAGAAAGCAATTGCACATATACGAACACTTTGAGGTTCTAGAATGATAACGATAACGAGCGATCGTACATTATTGTAATAATGACAATGTTGTAGCCAGTAAGATACCGCATTTATTTGAATACGATAAAGACTTACGTTGCCACACAATTGTCAATTAATTTCGCTCAATGATTACAACTGAAAGAATTACACAAATTTGTTTTTAAACATGATGAACAACTGTAATTAACTTTTACAGATTTTGATTATATTCTCAATGGTGTTTTTTACGCTTACCAATTGTATTTAATTTAGGTACAGCGGTTTATATGATTTTTTTGTTTACAATGTCTAGGTTAAATTACATGAAAAGGTCAAAATATCGTGTCATTAATGATCCTGAAATTTTGTAATTTTACATTTGATTTTATCAAATTTTATTAATATTTAATCTGTTGAATTTTACAGAAATTGCAAAAGTCCAATCAATGGGTAAAATCCCAGGGAAAGATCAGAAATATGTCGATATATACCGTGAGAAACCAATTAAAGTTACTGTAAAAGTTCTGGTTCCTGTTCGTGAACATCCCAAGGTAAATTTTAATTTTCCATGAAACCTAATGAAATAAAACTCGTTTCCTATTGTCGTTTCTCACACTTTCCTATATTTTCGTTTTGTTATTATTGCTATTATTGTTGTTGTTTATATTTCCAGTTTAATTTTGTTGGAAAATTACTTGGACCAAAAGGTAATTCAATGAAACGTTTACAAGAGGAGACAATGTGTAAAATGGCTGTATTAGGTAAAGGTTCAATGAAAGATCGACAAAAAGAAGATGAATTACGTAATTCATTAGATCCAAAATATGCACATTTAACTGATGATCTACATGTTGAAATATCAGCATTAGGACCACCAGCTGAGGCACATGCACGTATTGCATTCGCCTTAGCTGAAGTACGTAAATATTTAATACCTGATAATAATGATAATATACGACAAGAACAAATGAGAGAAATGGAAATTATGACATCCTCTGATCCATTAGAAGAAGGCAGTAGAAGTTCTAGACGTTCTACCAGTATTATAAGAAGTAATTTGTTCGTAATATTAAAATTTTTGTATGTTGATATATGTTTGATTGTAGCGGCAGTACCACGACCACCAGTACCAATGCGTACAGCAACACGTACACCAGTAGTAACACCACGTGTAATGCCGGCAAAAACAAAAATTATGTCAATCTTAGATCGTGCCCGAATTGCAATGGAAGAAAGTTATGGTTATGAGGATCCATATGAATCTGCTGTTGAAACTGTTTACGAACCATATTCATCATCTGTATCACATTCAAGATCTTATTCGTCACATCATTATGATCCAGACTATGAAACGGAGTATTATCGTGAAAGTTCCAGTTCTTATGGTAAGTTTTCTATTTATTTTGAAAATTTTTATTCTAAACATAAAGCAAAGAAAAAAAGATGAATAAATAAAAATAAAAATTTTAAATTTCTCTTTAAATATTATACAAAGTGATATTTTAAAAAAATAATAACAACAACAAAAAAGAGTCGTAAATTAGTTAAAACCCATTTAAAGAGTCCTCTTTAACGCTTACAGCAAAAAATCGTTTTAAATTTTATAAAAAGAATCGTGTAACGAACATAAAGAACGACTCTTTAATTGTGATGATTATCCTCTCTTTTTGCTAATAAATCTAAACCGACTGTGGATTTTAATGATTTTTTAATTGATTTTTTTCTGTTTTCTAAAATTTAAAAAAATAAACGAATTAAAATTTTGTGAACACACAGAACCATCGCAACGTTGGAAATCTTATAAAACAACAAGTTCATCATCAAGTCGTCACAGTGAAAGTCGTTATCGTACATCACCATATTCACGACCATCTAAATAATTTTATCGAAACATTTTTAACAATAAATTAAACAAAAAACAACAAATTGTCGAGTTTCATCAAGTAACACACACACACACACAGAACAATTATAAGAGATTGCTCAAAATTTTCAACTTGATGAAAATCGTTAAAAAATACGGCAAATTTAATATTAAAATTATTATTTTTTTATGTTAAAAATCATAATTTAAGTTTTATGTTTTACAAATATTAATTATGAAATTTGCATTTATTTCATTTGATTTTAAAATTTAAAAACGAAGATTTCAATTTAAAAACGTCGTGGTGTTTAATAAAACTTTATTAAAAATTTAATAATAAAATTGTGTGGTACTTTGTTTTAATTTAGGTACTAAAAATCATGTAAAAGATGAGCTGTTCTTTAAGAAAAAACACACAATTATTCCTAATTAATATTTAAATAAAATTAATTAATTATAAATAAATAAATAAAACAAAATAAAAAACTTACGGAATAGCTCGATTTTATTTGTAGTTTCTTACAATTTAGAGATAAAAAAAACTGGAAATTTTATTAAATGTAACGTGTTCTCTATCATATATAAATTTAATAAAAATTTAAAAACAAATAAAAATCATCATAATTTTGTTCGTTTTATTATTATTATTATTATTAATTAATTAAACAATTAGATTTTGTAAATCTATTTTTATTAGTTTTATTTAAATTTCTAGTGAACAAATATGCCAAACATACAGGTAAAGTATTAATTAATTTCTATTTTAATACATACAAAAAAAAAAAACTATATTAAAATTAAACAAAATCCGTTGGTTATTTTAAACAAATTTTAATAAACAAAATATACGATTTACTGATTAAATAATTTACATTCCGATAATAGTGTGCATGCATCTAAAAAAAAATAATGAAGAAAACTTTAATTTATTTTGAATTAATCCAATTATTGTAGATTTTGTGTAATAAATGAAAGTTTCTTTCCTTCTATAATTAAAACTGTCTCTTCTTCTATAAATGTTGTGTTGTTTTTTTTCTGGTTGCAAAATAACAACAATAATGATTTTTGTTAATGTTTCAGGTTTATGAACTGTTATTTGGATGGATATTTTGATTAATATGAAACTGTGATAATTTCGTCTGTGATAAGATTTATTAATAATAAAATATACAGATTATAATTGTTTTTATTTCATTTAATTTGTTTGGATTTGTATCAAAATCCATGTTTGTACTTTGATCCTTACGTCACATACACTACTAACTTTTATACAGGTGCTCTATAGATACTCAGAAAACACACTTAAAAGTGAAAAAGTGGAAAACAAAATGTAGAATTGAACCTAAATATAGCTGAAGCCGGCTTAGAAGATCTTTTTGGCGTAGGTTCGACAGATCTCGCTTACTATCGGAAAAACTTTACAGTGGCGGCACGCAGAGCATTTACTTGTCCCAATTTTGTATATGTATATAACATATTAGCACGAATATCACACAATAAATTTATAAATAATTGAATTTTATTCCACTGTAGATCTAGATAATCTAATTAGATGAATTGTTCATACACAGTTTTTTTAATATATGTAATATAGAATTTTTCGTAATACAGAACGCCACTGCAATCTCAAAATTGTTGTCTGGCGTTTACTTTCATATGCTTTTTTCTACCCCCACTTACCAAGAGTCCACTGCGCATCTATCCAGAAAGATCTTCTTAGATGACTTTAGGTATACAGAACTCTAGCTCTATTTTATTTAATTTATTTTGAATAATACCAAATCCGAGTTTGTACTTTGATCCTTACGTCACTTACACTACTAACTGTATAGATGTTCTATTAATAACGTAAATTTGAATGGAAGATACTCAGATAAAACGCACTGAAAAGTGGAAAAGTGGAAAACAAAATGTAGAATTGAATCCAAATACAAAGATATCGCTTAATTTTATTCAATTTGTTTAGAATAGTACCAAATCCGTGTTTGTATGTACTTTGATCCTTATGTCACTTACACTACTGTTATACAGCTGCTCTATTAATAACGTAAATTTGAATGGTAGGTACTCAAAAGTGAAAAACCAAATGTACAATTAAGTCTAAATACAGAGGTATAGCTTTATTTTATTCAATTTGATTGAAATGATACCAAATCTGTGGTTGTACTTTAGACCTTACCTCACTTATAGTCGCATCGGTGACTTAAGAGACTGACTTTAGCAATAAAATTAGGACACAATAGATCGGTATGAAAGAATTTTATAGGGATCCTGAAATGCCAGTCACAAATTTGAAAAATTTGTAATGATTTTTGTGAAAAAACTACCTGCTTTGTGAGAGTTCATAATGCATAATTCTACAAAAACATCTGTTTATGTTTGCGCAAGACAAATTTTTGAAATCTACTACTGGCAATATTTCAGCAATATATCAAGTTCTTTCATATCCTAATTTTATTACTAAAGTCAGTCTCTTAAGTCACCGATGCGACTATACACTTAACTGTTATACAGGTCCTTCATTAATAACGTAAATTTGCATAGTAGATACTCAAAATACACACTTAAAAGTGGAAAACGAAGCGTAGAATTGAACCTAAATACAGAACGATAGCTCTATTTTATTTAATTTATTTGGAATAGTATCAAATCCGAGTTTGTACTTTAATCCTTACGTCACTTACACTAACTATTATACAGGTGCTTTATTAATGACGTAAATTTGAATGGTAGATACTAAAAAATACAGTTAAAAGCGGAAAAATGGAATGTTTATTAAGCCTAGATGGAGAGCTGTAGCTTAGAGTGTTACAAACCTTAAATATGCTAAAACAGACGATATTTGAAGGTCATATACGATTATTGTTACGTTTATCACTCTCTAAATGGATTATTTATTGAGAAATAATCATTCCTCCAAATTATGTTGAAGATTTTCGGCATTTGCGGCTACACCTATTTGAGACAACCTGTATAACGAGTTTCATTGTTGACTTTTCTATAGTTGGCAACATTGCCGGTCAAAGTCTACGTGTAGCCCTAATTAATTGTTGACCCAGGCAGTATATAGTGTTAGTCAACAAATAGATTTTTTTTGAGACAAATAATAATAATTAAAATATAAAATTATGGCCTGTTCTATTGCAAGAAGTTTAATAAAAAGTCCGGCTGCTTTAGGTGTTGCCCAACAACAATTCTGTAAGTATAGGTTTTTTTAAAATAAAATCCGGAACAGTTCAAAGTTCATATTTTCAATATTTTGTTTTTTTGTAGGTGGACTTCGGGCATTTTCACTTGGTACACAATCAAATAATAAGAAAACTGTTCCAGATAAAACTGGTAAAAATATCGTATTGGTTGATGGTGTACGAACACCATTTTTGCTATCCGGTACTGATTATTCGAAATTAATGCCACATGATTTAGCTAAACAAGCATTACAGTAGGCTATTATTGAATATTTAGAGCTTTATGTAATAATTTAGAATATTTTTAGAGGAATTGTACGTAAAACTGGCATTCCAAAAGAGATAATCGATTATGTGATTTATGGTACTGTTATTCAAGAAGTTAAAACTTCGAATATTGCACGAGAAGCTGCTCTAGCTGCTGGTTATAATGAAAAAACACCAGGACATACAGTCACAATGGCGTGTATCTCATCAAATGTTGCAATGACTACCGGTTATTTTTTTTTTAATCACATAAATCTTAAAAATTTCTTATTTTAATTTGAGGAAATTTTTGTAGCTATTGGATTGATTGCCAGTGGAGCTTATGAAGTTATTGTAACTGGTGGTGTTGAATTTATGTCTGATATACCAATACGTCACAGTCGTAAAATGCGTAATTTAATGTTACGTGCAAATAAAGCAAAAACATTACCACAAAAATTACAATTATTGTCATCAATACGTCCCGATTATTTCGTACCAGAATTACCAGCAGTTGCTGAATTTTCATCTGGTGAAACGATGGGTCATTCAGCTGATCGTTTAGCTGCTGCTTTTAATGTTAGTCGTAAAGAGCAAGATGAATTTGCACATCGATCACATTCATTGGCACAACAAGCATCCGAAAAAGGTTATTTAACCGATTTAATACCTGTACAAGTACCTGGTAGTAATGGTACAAATAAAACAATTGATAAAGATAATGGAATTCGTGTATCACCGATTGATCAATTAGCAAAATTGAAGCCGGCGTTTATCAAACCACACGGCACCATCACAGCAGCGAATGCATCATTTTTGGTAAGACTTTCAGAAATACTGATTTGTTTTAAAATTTCGCTTTTTTTTTAGACTGATGGCGCCTCAGCTGCTATTATCACAACTGAAGCGAAAGCAAAAGCATTAGGTTTAAAACCGAAAGCATATTTACGCGATTTCACATTTGTATCACAAGATCCAATCGATCAATTATTATTAGGTCCAGCTTATGCTACACCAATAATTTTAGAAAAAGCAAAATTACAATTAAACGATATTGATGTATGGGAATTTCATGAAGCATTTGCTGGACAAATTTTAGCAAATTTAAAAGCAATGGATAGTGATTGGTTTGCACAGAAATATATGAATCGAAAATCAAAAGTTGGTACACCTGATATGAATAAATTCAATAATTGGGGTGGATCATTATCAATTGGTCATCCATTTGCTGCAACTGGTATACGTTTAGCTATGCATACAGCAAATCGTTTAGTACGTGAAAACGGGCAATTGGGTGTGATTGCAGCTTGTGCTGCTGGTGGACAGGTAAAATTGCTATTTTTCCGATATCAACTATCGTATAATTGTTGCAAATTTTAGGCTGTTGCCATGGTTATTGAAAGACATCCAGATGCTACTCCAAACTGAAACAAGACGATAGCTTTCTCATATCAAAGTGCTCTTAATTCTTTATTTTTGCGGTTTTATAACAATTAATAGTAGAATAAGCTGTAAATATCTATAAAATAATGTTTATTGGGTATTATTTTTTATTATATTTATCGAAATCTTGTAATTTCATTTGAATAAACCCCTAAGTTGTATTTATCCAACCGGTTGAACTGCCAACATCTTGTACATGCCGTTTAACAGCCTCATCTAGAATATTTTTAATATCCCGACAACCTTGTAATGCCTTCTCTAGCACTTTTGGTAAATGATCAACATGAAATCGTCGTGACATCTCCAATAGGACGATTTTACTAGAATTTGGTAATGCGGCTACTGTTAATGTTGGCCCACCAATCATCTCTTCTTGATGTGAAACATCCACCATTGGTATATCATCATTTGCTAAACTTGCCGTACATGCACAAACATACTCTTTCAATGGTATACCAGCATCGATTAATGCTAATGTTGCAGCATTCACACAAGCCGGATAAATTCCTAAAATTGTACGTTTTTTTAAAAGAAAAACAACGAATTTTGTGATTGTTTCAACCTCCATCAGCATGCAATACTTCTACGTAGATATCGATCTGCGACCATGGATACAATTCAGTTTTGATAGCGGCAGTTAAAGCTTGTCGTAGATGGATGGACATTTCTGTTGATTTTCGATCACCACGCGGCCGTTTCTTACGTTCACCAGTTGAGAATACCGCCATACTATATTGACAATTTACAATAGCCGTATCATGTTGGGCTTTTGTACGATTACCACGTACTTGATGTGGACCATAAACGGCGGCTAATATTTTCGTTAAACCCTGTTCAATATAGGCACTACCATCGGGTTCATTGAAAACACCCAATTTACAACGGATACGTCGCAATTCATTGGCACGACGTCCATCTAAACGTAAACCGATTTTCGATAATAATTCACGTTTTTGATTCATTTTTATAAACAACGTAAAAAGTGAGGTTATAAACAAAAATTTGAGGTTATAACGATATTTCTATACAATTGGCAACATTGTTTGTCATTGTGACAGCTCGAAATTATCCAAAATAGAAATTACACGAATTATTCCCAAATTAAGACAACAAAATGGTAATTGTCTCTAATTAACCTGTTTTAATTAAAATAACCGTTAATTTGTTTTATTTTAGGCAAATGAAGTGGATGAAAGTTTGAAAAAATTACAAGCCTACAAGGGTGTTATCGGTGTAATTGTTGTGAATAATGAAGGTACGTTCCATAAAAACCAATAAAATTGATAATAAAATCGATATTTAAAGGTATACCGATTAAAACATCCATGGATAATGCTACAAGTGTTCAATATGCTGGTTTGGTTAGCAGTTTAGCTGATAAAGCACGATCTGTTATCAAAGAATTAGATCCCACAAATGATTTAACATTCTTACGTGTACGTTCAAAGAAATATGAAATTATGATAGCACCGGATAAAGAATATATTTTAATTGTTATTCAACAACCTACAGATTAGTGTTTTTGTTTGTTTTGTATAATTTTAATGGTAATTTAGCTTTATTATCATTTATATTTGTGATAAATGTAAACAGTTTAGTTGGTAATTTAATGTCTATCTTGATTTTCAGTTTTTCAAATAAATTTTTGTAACAATTTTAAGTTTCTTACTATTGGCAACATTGATTTTTGACAGTTGCTAGGGTTTTTTCGATTTTTATTTTAGTAACTAAGTTTTCTTCAAAAGAACAAATAAATATCGAAAATCTGTATTTTCCACAAAAATGGTAAATAATTTTAATAAAACTGCATTTAAAGTTGTTTATTTTTCAAATTTTCTAGTCGACTGAAATAGAAGAAACAATGAAACGGATACAATCCCATAAAGGTGTCACTGGAACAATTGTGATAAATTCTGAAGGTAATTCTAGTAGATTATTATGTAAATTTTATATAAAACTATCTATTTGATTGAAGGATTACCAGTAAAGACTACAATGGATAATTCACAAACTGTACAATATGCTAATCTTATCAGTGGATTGGCGGAGAAGGCACGCAGTGTTGTTCGTGATATTGATCCATCAAATGATCTAACATTTCTGCGAATTCGTTCGAAAAAGCACGAAATTATGGTTGCACCAGATAAAGAATTCCTATTGATGGTTATGCAAAATCCACCAGAATAATTTTCTGTTATTTTTTTTAAACAAATTCTATCAATTCCACGTACTAAAATGTTTTATAATTTATTTTATTGTAATCTGTTGATTTGTGTAATCTTTTTTATTGATTAAAATCTGCTTATTCTAAAATTTGTTTGAATTTTTTGATTTAGTAAGTTTGGTTGTAGAGTGTTGGCAACATTGATTGTTCTGATTTTATAAATATTTGTTTTAGGTCATTTTCTTATAATAAAAGGTGATTATAAATTGAAAAATATCACAAAAACTCAATTAAATACCAATGTTTGATTATAATAAACAATTTTCGTTGAATTAAATTAATATTGTTGAGGTTATGTTCAATTTAGTTTTGTTTCCAGTATTTGACAATATGGGTGGCCACGATCATCACCATGAACCATACAAAGTACCCGATTATCGTATCTATAAAGTTGAAACTGTACCGCAATTATTAAAAACCCAACAAGTATTAGCTGCTGAAGGTTTAAAAGATCCTTGGTTACGCAATGAGGTATGGCGTTACGATAGGAAGGTATTTGGTACAGAACGAGGTCGTTTATTTCAATTGTTCTTCCGTGGTTTTCGTTTCGGTTTCACTGCATTTCTATTAACGATCGGTGGTACAGCGATTTACGACCGTATGTATCCCGATGAACATGGCCACGGTCATGGACATGACGAACACCATTGAAACCGTCTGTTTAGTAGTTTGTAAATAATTTAATTCAAATAAATTGTAGCCTTACTAGTGTTTATTTTATTTCTTATCCGAATACATTTAAAAATAGGAATAATGTGTGAAAAAAAAATACAAAATTATGAAGAAGTACGTGGTTTGAGTTCATCATAACACGATCTTAAGAAGATGTAGTTCTTTTTTGTTGGATTATAGAATTCGTGTCCTTTCGACCAATCATAACTGACAGCATAAGCGAAAATTTGTCCATTATGATTGAATGTACATCTAGTGATTGGTTGTTCCATTAATTCTGATGATTTTAATTTCGTTCTAGCATCTTTATCCCAAAAACTAAACGAACCGTCTGAACCGACCGTTGCTAATGTACCATGAACTGGATGGAATGCAATATCATTAACAGCATAGATATCTTGATAACCATTCGGTGCACCATTAGAACGATGACATTTGAATGTGAAATTATCTTTAGGATTTGTTGGATTCACATATTGGATTGCAACACGTCCTTCTACAGAACCTAATGCATAACCGGTTGGTGCTTTCTTTTTATCTTTAAATATGGCAACACAACGATGTTGATATTTTAGAGGACTATCCAATTTTTTGAATTCTTGCGGTTTGCCTTCTAATTGATAAACGATAATTTGTCGTCCAGCTGTACCAACAACAGCCATCGGATAATCAACATCAGCACAATAACAACGTTCTGGTAGATTGATGCTCATCATTGGTGCTGGTGTACGTGTATCCCAGAATTTTAATGTTTTATCCCATGAACCGGTCATCAAACATGAATAATTCGGCGCCTTAATCCAATGGCATGTTTTAATTGGTGCATCATGTTGTGCAACTTGTATCACTTGATTACTAGCCAAATCCCAAGCTTTTGCTTGTTTGTCACAACCAGCCATAAACACCTACAATTCGTAAAACATCATTTACATTAAAACGGACACGAAATATTGATAATAGATAAGATTTTACTTTAGATCCATCATCACTCCAACAGACATCTAGAACAGGTCCACCACAAGCTTGCATTGATTTTGGGACACTTTTACCATTCTGTTCAATCTCCCAACAACGTACATTGTTGTCCCAACTGCCGGCAATTAGAAAATTTTGATTTAATGTTGCCGGTGAAAATGCCAAAGAACTGATTGAATCATCTGGTGGTTGAGTGACTTCGAAATCTTTCATTGGATTCGAATTGGTCATCGATGATAGATTACCAAAACCACCAATTGCACTCTGATTAAACATTTTGCTTCTTTATGGGAACAATTTCAACAATTTACATTAAAAATAAAGTTTACGTTTTAACAATTGGTTTCAGCGTTGACATCTGTCAAATGCTACTTGACAACCAGTGTAGCCAATCGAGAAAAATTAAATCTTACTAAATTTGGCGCGCGAATTTTCCAAATTATTTCGCCTCTAAAATCATGAAAATTACAAAATATAGTTTCATTAAGCAAATAATAAAAGACTACCATCAATTTAAATCAAAACCAATATCAACAATTTCGATTTAATAATAATACACTAAATTGACTTGACACGGTGTTGCCCGATATATTCTCTACAAAACCACAAAATTCAGTTGATTAATTTGTTAGATCTGCAATATTATTGAAAATAGAATCAATACATCAGTTTTTATGAGTTTATCTTTTAAGATACACTAGACTTAGTGAAGACGATAGATGAAATTTACAATTTTTTTATGTAAACACTTGAAAATCGGTAGATCTACCGAAATCTGGTCAATTTACAATTGCCGCTTGTCATTTTTACGAGTCGACCAAAACAAAAATATCCCTAAATTTGGCGCGCAAAAGCTCTGGTTTCCCTCGTTTTTACCATTTGTGGTTGTTTAGTGTCGCGGCAATAACATTGTAATTTTAATTTCGTTTTATTTTGTGTTTTTAATTATAAAATTAGTCAAAATGTTTGAAGCTCGTTTAGTGAAAAGTGCCGTTTTCAAGAAAATCCTAGATGCAATCAAAGACCTTCTAAATGAAGCCTCTTTTGATTGTTCCGAGACAGGAATTCAATTACAAGCCATGGATAATTCTCATGTATCTTTGGTATCATTGATGTTAAGATCTGATGGTTTTGATAAATACCGTTGTGATCGTAGTCTAACAATGGGCATGAGTCTATCGAGGTAGTTTTCACTTACAAATTCAATATCAACCAATTTGTTTACGATTTTTGTTCAATTGTAGCATGGCAAAAATCTTCAAATGCGCCAACAATGATGATACAGTAACGGTAAAAGCCCAAGATGATGCTGATGTTGTAACATTTATGTTTGAATCGAAGAAACAAGAGAAAATCTCCGATTATGAGATGAAACTTATGAATTTGGATCAAGAACATCTTGGTATACCCGAAACAGATTTCTCATGTGTTATACGTATGCCATCAGCTGAATTTGCAAAAATCTGTCGTGATCTATCACAATTTGGTGAATCAATTGTTATTTCTTGTACGAAAGAGGGTGTTAAATTCTGTACAGGTGGTGATGTTGGTACAGCTAATGTAAAATTGGCACAAACAAATAATTTCGATAAAGAAGAAGAATCGGTAACAATTGAGATGCAAGAGCCTGTATCGTTGACATTTGCATGTGAATATTTGAATTCATTCACAAAAGCTACACCGTTATCAAGTCGTGTACAATTATCGATGTCTGATAATGTACCACTTGTTGTTGAATATCAAATTCCCGATTTAGGTTATTTGAGATTTTATTTAGCACCGAAAATTGAAGATGATGCTTGAAGGGAACAAGTTCAAATGCTTAGCGATAGGATTTCTTTTGTATTTTTCATTCATTTTTTTACAATTAGGTTTCTACAAAATAACTCAATAAAAAACCATAAAATCGATTATAAGTATTTATTATTAACTTCGAAATTGTACAACACTACTAAATATATATGTTTATTACAAGTTTTTAGTATTTTTTCGACCATTCTGCCTGTTCTTCCTTTTCTCGTCGAACTTCATCTACTAACGGTTTCAAATATAAACGATCATCTTCCAATTTTGTCCATTCATTCTTTGGTAGAATATCTTTTTGTAATGATAACTGTACAGCTCTTAAGATACGATAATTACGGGCATCACGTTCTTGCTGTGGTAATCGTCTTAATGCCTCTTGAACATCAGGATTACCTTCATCCAAACAATCATCTCTCATCAATCCGTATTTATTGAAACCGGATAGATTGTAGGCCCAACGTTGTAAGGCGCTAGCCATAAAACGTTTCTGTACGTAACTTACAGCCATTCTGACAATGGATTAGCGGCTAAAAAACAACGAAAATTTAACTTTATTTCAGCTTTTCGTTGGAACTGTTAGGTAATACGTACATAACCTTACAAATCAATGACAAAACGCAGCGTTGCCAGATTGACGTGTCCCTTTTCCGCAATAGATAATTTATTTGATGAAATTAAGGCTTAAAATTATGATACAGTTGAATTAACTCAGAAAAAATATAAGATTTTATTGCTAGTAATGTAGAGTTCATTTACTTTTAAAAATCTGTGAAAAAATAAATAGCAACAAGTGACACTTCTCGTCTTTGGTTTTTCTGATTCAGCCAAGGCGATTATAAGTATATACTCATAACCTTCTTAGATTCAGTCTCTTCTGGTGCATAATTAAGTCAAAAATCCTCCAAAGTAGTTGACTCTGCGAAATTCATTTGAACTCTTCAGAAATCTCTTAAATTTGGAGGAAAACCTCTGATTTGACAACACTGACCGGTGAAATACCACAGATCACTAAATAAGAGATAGTCCGATGCCGTGTTAAAGGATGGAAACAAGTTTTTTGGC
>JAZBGY010001598.1:0-19310 GCA_037414755.1 Lydus trimaculatus
AAATAAACAAAAACACTGAGCTGCACTACAAACAGCTATTACTTTTCCTTAATAATTATCATACAAGACACAATTTATTTATTTTTTTTTACTGTTGAAAACAACCATAAAGCTTTAGCCCGAAAATACAAAGTGAATTGTCCATACAGCAGCAACATAGCCCAATTATTTATTTAATTTTTGTTTTGTTTTGTAAAGAATATTGTAAATTTATAACATAACAAATCATTTCTTAGTAGTAGTAGTATTATAGTAAATTGCACTAGATTTGACATTAAGGAATAATAACACGTTAACATATCTAAGAAACAATTTGCCCAAATTACTGTATAGCATCCATTTTTTTATTTTTTTTTTGAATTATTAAAATTGATTTATTATTATTATTGTTGATTTTCGATTTATTTATTCAAGTGCACCTTAATTCTATCATAATAACTAAGCAATTTTAAGCACATTTATGTGAATTTGTAGCGTTTCACAATTATCTATTTTTATAAAGAACGAAATTACGCTCCAAATTCACATCTAAATTTGAGAATAATAGATGTATCAGCAATATTTTTGGTATTTTTTTATTATTATTATTCAGTTGTTTATTATCTTCCTGATTTAAAATTATTGAAGCACCTTTTATAATCAAACCATTTTATTTATTAATTTCTATAAAATATAAAAGAGATTAGATTTGTTGTTGTTGTTGGAAATTATTTAGAAATACTTACACGAATCTTTCTCGTTAATTATGAGTGATTTGCGTTTTTGTGCATCATCAATATTACGTGGCATTGATGGATTTTGTCCGGTACGTATAGTACCACCACCACTAACGAGAACATGATGTTGACCAGACCGTATTGGTTTAGCAATTGTAGCAGCCGGTCCACGTCTAGCCAAATTCTTCTGTCGTACAGCTTCCTTAATTCGATCAACTTCATACTGGTATCTATGTAATACAAAAAAAATAATTTTTTTGTAATATTCTTACGTGTTTAGATTTGTTGTTTACTGACCTTTTGCGATCACGCATAGCGCCTTCTTTGGCATCCTTCAAAGCACTCTCTAATGCTTTCACACGTTCCATTGTAGCACGTAAACGTTTCTCTAATTTTGGTAATTCACAACGTAAATCGGCATTATCACGTACAAGTTGTTTATGGACTTTTGTTAATTGATCAAGATTATTCTCTAAAAATGAGATTTTTTGTTTTTGTGCTAATGAACCACCATCTTCTTCATTATCTTCAGATGACATGTTCTTCTTCATTCGGGCCTAATTTTGTCAAAAAAATAATTACATTTTCCATCTTATTGTAGATTTTTTTTTGAATTACCTGGAGATCTTGAACGAATAATTTCCGTAAATTATGTAAAGTCTGTAATTCCTTGGCAACAGTATCCTCAAGTCCTCGTAGATCTTTCCTAGCTTGTTCTCGTCGTTCATTTGTTGTTCTGTAGAATTATCAGATCCATCAGCATTTCAATATAGGAAGAGCATTTTTCAGCCACACCACGCTCACGGATAGTTAGTGTTTGGTCAGGTTTTAATTTATTATTTTGAAAAATTACTCTAATATTCACGTCAACCAAAAATATTACTTAATATATCTATTTAGTGTTTTAATTGCCTCTCTCGTTAACGAGTACTATAATGACTAGATTGAGGCTTGAAACATTTAGAAATTCAAAAAATATTTGCCATCAAAATATGCAACATCTCTTTCAATATTTACAACATCTTTATATTAAATATATACAGTTTTTTATTCTAATAATAGCTTAATTAAAAAAATATTGTCGCATCTTTTGAAGGTTAACAACCAGATACCTAATTGGATTATTTTTTTAATGAAATTTTGCCACCCTCATAAAATCAATTAAAAAAATAATTAAATAATAAGCCAATCATCTAATATTGCTGTATTTAACTCATAATTTGGCTTTAATTTCAATAATTTACAAACAACCATCACAGCTCTTTTATTATTAATTAAATAAATAAATAAATAAATTAACAACGAAATTAAAGCCGTTTTATGAGTTATTTTTTTGACTAGAAATATGTGCCTCGTTTAATTGTTTATTATCGATAATACCGGCGATTTATCTTTTTTTAAACTTAATCAAATTTATATTAAAATAAAATGTGCTGAATTTGTAATATAATAGAACACGTGCCACTGGCTGGCAGTGTTATTAACAATTTACATTTAAAAAAAACGTGAAATAGTTTTATTGTTTAATCAAAAAATAAAACTCAACCAAACAGTGGCGTGATGTGACTATATCAAAATTATAAATAAATAAAATAATTAAAAAAAAAATAATAATAACAATCACAAGGATAATGTTTAAAGGAAAACAATACAGGATTTGAAATAATACTTACTAGAGATCTATCACATATAAAAATTAACCCGTAAAACGAAACGCGATTACTTTTAAACAACAACTAGATATTGCGGACATCTATGTGTAACTAATAGTAATGTTAATGATATAAATAAATGCAAATGGAATGTATGTATATGAAATATAGACATTGTACATGGATTTTTATATAATTTTGTTAAATTATTCAAAATATCTTTGTCAAATTTTGATTTTTTAGGCACTGAATTATGATTTTTACTATTCAATTCATCTCTATAAGGCATAAATCTTTCATAAATCATATTATGGGATGATAATGGGATTGTTGTTGATTTTGGATTATTTGTGGATTGTTGTTTACTGGATAGGAATGAGCGTTTTTTAAAATTTTTCAAACAATCTACTGACATTAATTCCTGTAATTTATGTGATTTCTCAGCTTCTTCCATTTTAAGTTTCTCATAATCAGCTTGTAGTTGTTGTTGGGCCAATGTGACTTTTTGATTTGAACTGGAAAAAAATCACAAATTATTTTAGATTTTTGCTTGATATAATTATTTATAACAAAAAACAAACAAACAAAACTTACTCTTT
The DNA here is from genome assembly GCA_037414755.1 of Lydus trimaculatus. Lineage (NCBI taxonomy): Eukaryota > Metazoa > Arthropoda > Insecta > Coleoptera > Meloidae > Lydus > Lydus trimaculatus. The sequence continues at coordinate 2,968 of JAZBGY010001598.1, forward strand.
AATATCATTGATAAGTTGTTGTTTTTCAGCAATCTCATCACGTAATGCAGCAACTTGTTTTTGATGTGCAACACGTAATTGATCCATTTGTTGTTCTAATGCTAAACGTAATTCATTTGCTTCTTTCTTTTCATTCTCACTAGCACTACTAACTTGTTCGGCAGCTTTTAATTTAGCACATTCCTCTCTTAATGCATCAACACTCTCTTCTAATATACGTTTTTTATTTTCAGCTTCACGCATCGATTCTTGTAAACTTTTCATTCTAGCTTCATGTTGTGATATTAATAAACGACATTCACCTAATTCTTTTTCATAATCAGTTATTTTACGATTACTATCTTGTTCTTTATTTTCAATTTCATGTAAACGTTGTGTCAAACTAGTTACTTCACTTTTCATACGTGATATATATAAACGTGCTACTGTAAATTCTTCTTCTAATTTTGCTGCATCATTTGATATTTTTATTTCACTACCATCACCACCCAATGTTGTACCAATTTCACCTAATTCTTTCAATAAATTACTCAACATTTCAGCAATTCGCTTCTTTTGATGACTACTCATATCGCGTAATTGTTGTAATTCGGTTGTTGTTGTATTTAAATTTGCTTGTTTCTGCATTAATTCCTCTGATAATGATTCCATCTATTACAAAAAATAAATTAATTAAAATTAAAATCGAATTATTATTTTAGAAAATACAAACTTCTTTATTTTTCGCTTCAACTTCTTGTGATTTTTGATCATAATTAACAGCCAATTCTTCAAGTGCTTGTAATACTTCTTTAACTTCTTCTTTAGCACTTTCATTCTCTTGTTGTATACGATTCATTTCAGATTGTAATGCTTCATAATCACGTCGTGTACTAGCAATTAATTCATCTTGTTCTAACATTTGTTCTTTTAATTTTTCAACATATTGACTATGCTCATTGATTTCTTCATCTTTCTCATCTAATTGTTGATATAAACGTTCACGTTCCAATTCTAATTTTCTACGTTCTTCCATATCTAATGTTGAACCAATCATTAATGCTGGTGTTGCTGGCATTGGTCCCTTTGTTTCAACAGTACTTTCCTCCATTGCTGATACTGGTGTTATAGCTTCTGTTATATCATTTAAATTAACTTGTTCTTCATCTTTAACTGTTTCACCAGCACGCCAACGTTGTAATTCACTTTCTAATTTTTCAACTTTACCTTTAAGACGTGCAACTTTTTCTTTTTCTTTTTCATAACGACGTTTCCATTCTTCAGCTGTTAATTCTTCATTAACACATACAACATTCTTCACAGTCTTTGCTCTATTAATAAATTAATAAATTATTATTATTATTATTGTTTATTGTCGTGTTTATTTACCTTTTGCCAAAATCAAGAGTTGATTTAGTTTCAGCTTCATTAAAACTAGCTGGTGAACAACAAATTACAATTGTTGTACGTGCATTACCACCCAATGATTCTTGTAAAATACGAGTTAATTTTGAATCACGATAAGGTATATGGGTTTTATTGCCATCAGCTAATGCACTAATCACATTACCCAAAGCTGATAATGATTTATTAATATTCTTAGCCTCATCTAATACAGTACCTAATTTAATTAAAAAAAAAAAAAAAACATTATTATTTGTTATAATTAATTGTAAACGTAGAATTTACCTTCAGCACCAGTTTTTGAAACTTTTTCCGAACCAGCCAAATCAACTAAATACAATTTTCCTGATAATTTCTTTTGATTTTCTAAATTCTCTTGTTTAACATTTATAAGGAAAACAGAATGTGACCTAGATGAATGTTCATTCATATCTATAATTTATTATTATTTTTTTTTATTAATTATTATTAAACAACAAAAAATAAAAATTTAAATAAATTTCAATCAAATTACTTGTTACAGCAATATGCCTATTAGATTTGCCTTCTTCAATCGATTCAAATACTTCTTCAGGACTTGAAACGAATCGTTCTGTTGCACCTTTTACATAAGGAACACGATTTTTATCTTCATGTACACTAAGATTCACCTTTGAAACTAAATAACAAACAATTAGAAAAAAGTGTTAATAAATACCTGTATATACAGGATTGGGCAAAAGTTCTGGAACGGTCAACAAATATCTCCGGATTAGAGGTGAAACTAAAAATCAGAGTGTTTTGGTAAACTTGGCACTTCCTGTTCAATCGGAAATAACTGTCAAGTTGGTTATTTCAAGTGAAGTTTAGGGCATTTCTCAATTGTACACATTAATGTTGACTTTACTGTAATGGTTCCCAAAATTATTTTTAGGCGAAACCTTAAATAAAATAGCAACAGACCACTATCGTAGGAAAATTTAAAGCTTTTCAAAAGGTATAGGGGAAAATTTTTCATAAAACTACATTTCATGGAATGATTGCAAATTATTTTGCTAGTATTATGGTAACTGTCCCAGGGAACCCTAGAATTATTTCGTGGAACCCCAAGGCTCTACGGAACACACTTTGGGAATGTTTGCATACTGTATTAGGTTTTCCTATACCTAAAATTTAGCCGTTTGTGAGATATTTCAATTTTTTAATCTTCAAAACTATCTTTGGTACCCGAAATCTGAAGTTGTTTTGAGAGTAGTTCATAAAAAAAATGGCATTAAGTAGCTAACTCAAAAATTCAGATTTTTAACTTTACGAAATTCGAATATATTTGACTGTTCCGAGACTTTTGTCCAAACTCTGTAATAAGAATTAAATATTATACAAACCATCTAGTAGATCTCTAATTTTATCCATATAAATTTCAAAATATGAAACTTTTATATGAAATTCCAAATTCTCTTCCATTGCATAAATATGATTGAAAATATCATTAACAATACGTGGTATGATACCTTGTTTTTGTGTATCACCAATAACACCTTCCATTGTATGTGTTTTACCAGAAGATGTTTGACCATATGCAAATATTGTACCATTATAACCGGCCAATACATCTGATACAATACTTTTAGCTGCTTCATTATAAACTTTTTCTTGTGTTGCATTCGGTTTGAATACTTTGTCAAACAAATAGACTTTGCCCTAGAAACAAATTTATTATAAATTTTAATAATTTTATTTTTTAAAAAAAAAAAAAAGAAAAAAAAACAACAAAGTGAGAATATTTCAATTGAAAAGAAAGTTTCCGTTTACTCAAAAATGACTCACACTTATGTATTTAACATGTACGTAACAACCTGAATTGATCAATGTTACAGATTTATACAGACTGTTTCACCCAACGCTGCAAACTTCCTTATTTGTGGACGAAAAAAGAAAAGAATAAAAACAGTAGCGTCACTAGGTAATTTTACAATTGTAAACCCGTTTCAAAGTCGTCCTTTCTTGCTGAGAAGTTGTTATAAAATCTTAAATCCAAAGATTTTGCCCAAAAACTGCAAATTTTGTGCAAATTTATTGAATCAATAAATAAGCAAGAATTTCCAAATTCTACTCAAAAATTGGATAATTTTACAAAATATTTCAACTGAATAGGTAAGAATTGCCAAATATTCATATCAAGAATGGCGAATTTTGGGGGTAAATGCCAAAAATTTACATCAGAAACGAAAAATTTTCCACTCATAAAAAGTTGAGAGCAAAGGAATCAAAATAGTCACACCAAATGCCTAAGGAACGCCACTGATAAAATCTAAAAAAAAAATGGGAAATTGTAATAATGAGAAAGGCAATATTGAAAATAGATTATGCTGACATTGAGGATTTGTTCAATTTTTTAGATAAATTGTGTTATTTTTATTTTATTCAAATGTGAATTGGAATCTTATTTCAATCTCAGTGGCGTAAATGGGAATTTATGGACCCTTACGCAAAAATATTCTAAAGCCCCCGCCAATCTTTTAATATTAACCAGATTCTATAAAACCGTTATCTACTACTACGTTTGGTCGCTTAAGGAGGTTCGAGCGAATCTATAGGAAAAATCATTTTCCAACTTTGAGATTTGAAATTTGGTAGGTATCGCATTGAATACCTGATATTGAACTATTCTCAAAATTTAAAAACGATTCACCGTCTAGTTTCTTAGAAAAATGCCTCTAAAGATGACATTTTCCAAAGCTCTTATACACAGGCTCTTATGGGAGCAAAGTGTTCACCGTGCCTTTTTCTTTGAAGAATTAAAAACCAACTATAATAAACTTGAATACCTAGCGAACATTATTACACCTTTAAAACATGCGGTTACCGATGAAACTATTCAAATAATTGAAATTAAATTTTTGTTTTATAATCGTGAGTAATGACAGCAAAATACATTAACGAAGGTTTGGTAACGTCGCACAGACGATTGAGAGGGGAAAAAGAAGATAGAGAAATAGTTAGAAAGAGAAATATAATACTCCTTCATATACAAACACAACAGCGGTGTTGCCACATCTTTTTATCACCCCCGCATTAGTCAAAAGTAACCAAGTCCTTTCATTACTTTTTTTCAATAAATAAATACCAATTATCAATTTTTAAGCTGGTTATTTCATTATAAATTAAAATAAAGAATTTTCGTTACAATTTTAAGAATAAAGAATACAAAAAAAATTTAAACACTACTTTGACTAAATAGTTTCGCTCGAACCTCCTTATGTATAGTTACGCGCATGTTCAATCCTCAAGTGATGATCTTTAAACTGCAGCGTTAGTTGAAACATGTTGTATATAAACAGTAATAATTACTTTTTTTTTTTTGTAAATGATTATTATTATATGAATGAAAGTATTTTTATCTCGAAATCAGTCAGCTAATTTCAGCTATGGTCTCATAAAAATTTACGTCATTTATTTTTCTAACATTACATACACAGATATTTTTGATTAATTTTATACCTAAACAATTTCCTGAACGAGAGAGAGTGAATTGTACAAATTTATTTTTACAACAATATTGTTATTTGTTTAACACAAATACATATAAAACACTATTTTTTATTATTATTGTTATTATTCTTTAATTTAAACTGGTTAGAAAGCTTTAATTAAAGATGACGCATCATAGGAATGACTAAAGAAATTAAATAAACGACCTTTATTACAAAACATCTATTTCAACTACTACAATCAATTTTTTTTTAAATAGAATTAAAAATATAAAATTAAAACCATCATAATATCGAAAATAAAATGTAGAGAAACGGTCAAGGGCGCGGCGTTTCCACTTCTTATTGATTCTATGTAGAAGAAGATGGAAAAAGGTATATTTTGCGATAGATTTCACGCTTCCATACATACATGTAGGTATATGGAAAATAACAATAAAAACAACAACAACAACAACAATTAAGATAATTATTTTATGTAAATCTAACCATTTTCCACAATATAGATTTTCTTTTTGTTTTAATGAAATTCTAGGTAGATAAATACTCTTTGTTATCAATTATATTGACAACAAACAATCTCGCTAGAGATTAGTGGATAGAAAATCAATAATTTCGAATAATTGAACATTTATAAGATAAAATAATTTTAGATTAGCTTAATTTTTACACGTTTATAAATTAAAAATCGAACAAAAAATAAACTAATTGCATCAATTAAAATTTGGACACGCAAACAACAAATTTTGACACAATAAAAATGATTATATAAGCCATTTTATTTTTATCACCCTTTATATGGTAAATTATTGATATTATTGATATGATGACCTATTATTATAACAAAAAGAAAGTTCATTGTACGAAATAGACAAAAATATACAAACGACTATCTAACAATAAAAACAGTAAACTATCTAATAAATATTTTAACAATGAATATATAAAGGAACACGCAAAAAATACATTTTTTTCCATATAATCAAAAAATAATAAGATTTATAAATTATAGAATGTATTAATTAAAATTGACCTCGAAAAATCAACAATTTTCTCATAAAACTATACTTTTTTTTTTGGTTTACCTTCTTATACCAGGAAGAATTGATTATTTTTAATGTTGGCGTTATAAATATTATTTTATGGTAATATAGAGTTTATACTATTATTCCATTATGATTTATTGATTAATAAAAAATAATCATTCTAGATGCCTATATCTACCTACATAATAATCAATATGTTAGGTACATACAGATTTGGACAAACAAACTAGAACCATAGAAGAAACTAGAAGAAATGAGACTCAAAAAAAAATTCCACCCTTTTCCGCTACTATAATCTATTGTAACTTATTGTACAACCGACACAAATTACCAAAGCCCGGAGGGTGTTCTATTGCTCGAAATGACCCCCGGCGTAATTTTTTTGACATCACTTGTAAGCATTGTACAGAGACCTAGCCTTGCTCTAGGCGACCCACTATATGAGGAGTGGCTATTTCAAAACGAGGTATAGCACACAATTAAGGTTAGGTGGATTAAGTTGTATGGCCACTCATGTTGTCACAACGAATCCAACTAGCTGTTCCAAAGCCAGTCTTCCTTATATGTTTTTTCATCATGTTACAGCTAGGCATTCACAATGCAATCTGTAGAACTACACTCGCTTCCTGTAGGACTTTTCGACTCAACAGGTAAGCTTGTAATGTTTATAAGAGACGATTTCGCTACTATCAAACCAACAAAATAGGATGTAGGCCGATAACGACAGATTGGACTGTGAATGTTTTGCTTTAGGATTGTCTCATTTCTTCTAGTTTTCTCAATGTTTCTAGTTTGCTTATCCATCACTGTATGTATGTAAGTATGCTTAAATATTTCAAGCATGTTTCTATTATCTCTCTACTAGCAAAAGAAGGACTATATAATCTGCCCTGTGGCTTAATACATTAATAATTACGAAATAAGAAGCTTGAACTTTCTATATTTCCTACATATAAAAAAAAAACCATTTTGTAACTTTATTATTAAGATAAATAAAAATTTTGCACCATCTGTTTGATACATTTTGCAATAATCACGAAGAATATACGTTTTTTTATCTTTATCGATTCATCAAACTATTCAACGGTCCCCTTTTCTATAACCACATGCAGTACAGTTTTTGTGGCATTATTGTAAAATTTAGTTGATTTTTTAGATTTTTTTTATTGTCAATTATTGTGAATGTAATAATAGCCGGAAATTATATCATTTCCGATATTTCTTCAACACAATATAAAATTAACAAAAAACATATAAAATTTGTTATACAGGATTGGGCAAAAGTCCCGGAACGGTCAAATAATAACTCAAGATTTGGTAAAGCTAAAGATCTGATTTTTTGGATATTGTAGTTTTAAGTTATGATCTATTAATTTAGAGTATTTTGGTAAACTTGGTGCTTTCGGTTTGACCGGAATTAATTATCAACTTGCTTATTTTAAACAGAATCGTATAGTTTTTTGTGCATTTTTGAATTATACGTATTAATCTTGACTATGCTGTATTAGGGTTCCCTATACCTATCTATAACCGTTTGTGAGATATTACAGTTTTTTTGATCTTCCAAAAAGGTCTTTGGTACCCCAAATCTGAAGTAGTTTTAAGAGTATAGGATATCCAAGATTCTATTATAAAATTTTGCAAAAATGCTTCCAACCTGATATTACAAAAGTCTCTAACTTTATCCTTCTAGACTTGACGGATGAAAGCATATTATATTGGTGCTTCTGGGAGAATAAAACTACCCATTGTTCACATTGTTGTCAAATTGTTGCCGGTATTTTAAAGAAAAAATAACCTTAAAATATACTATTTTATAGGTTATACATATATTGTTCTGTGAGTTTCTTGCAGTATCTAGTGCTTTGGTGATGTTTTTATTGAATCTAGCGGAAACTGTGTTGATTTAGACAATTTGGTTAGTGAATTATAATGTTGTGTATTCTTTAATTTTAGTTTGAAACTAAATCAACACCGCTTCAGTCAGATTATTTTTCCATCGCGCAGTAGTTACCCGCAGTTATCTCCGGTTATGTTGGTTAGTGACATTTCTGTCATTTGAAATTTTATGATAGAATCTTGGATATACTATAGTACCTTACTTTATCTTAGTGTAGTTCATAAAAAAGGGCATTAAGTGCCTTTTTGTATCAAATAACCAATTTTTACTCGGAAATGAAATTAATTTTTGAAATAACAACTCTCGTTATATCACAAAGTGTGCATAGACTGTATAAAGTTTAATGGAAATGTAAACAGAAAAAACTGTAATATTTCACAAACGGTTATAGTAGGGATATAGGGAACCCTAATACAGCATAGTCAAAAATGCCCAAAAAAATATAGCATTCTATTTAAAATAAGCAAGTTGACAGCTACTTCCGGTTGAAGCGGAAGTGCCAAGTTCACCAAAATACCCTAGATCAATAGATCATAACCGAAGTTTACTATCTGCAAAAGTTCAGATCTTTCACTTTAAGAAATTCGGAGATATTTGACCGTTCCGGGACTTTTGCACAACCCTGTATGTATAGGTATACATTACATACATACAAAAAGAAATCCTATTATAATTTAAACTTTCATAAACCGTTCGCATTAACAAAAAGTAATTTAAAAAAAGATAAAAAAACAGCAACACCTATATGGAATTTAGATATGAATTCATTCAATTGGAACGATAAATTAATAGAAAAACAACCAAATAAGTAATACCTGCGAATATCAAGGATCATATTTTATCATAAATTAATAAACGCACGGTTATAAGTTTTCACTGTGTGTGTGTAATAATAATTCATCAGCATATCTAAAAATAATTAATTGCAATGATTTCTTAACTTTCTTCTACTGATTATCTATGCAAATTTAATTAATCAACACTTCTTATTGTCAATATGTAGGTAGTAGATACATTAATTTGTGCTACATAAATAAACAATAAACAAATCTAATTTAGAAATTTTATTTTTGTTAAAATCCTATTTACTAAATAAAAACAAAGAAGATAAATAAATAGACAAGAAATCACAAGATTTAGTCATCAAGGAAATTTGATGAAATTTCATGGAATTATCTGATTTCTTTGTTAAAAGTGAAAATCAGAAATTAAATTCTAACCAAACCAAACGGAACTTTACACTTTAACAATTATTGTTAATTTACTACTATGAAAGTTAACAATTAAAAACAAAAAAAAAACAGAAAATTACAGTTTCTTATGCAGATAGAAGCAGTTCATCTAGAAACATAGGAGAAACTACAAGAACCGAGACAGTCTTATTACCTTCGTCTAGGTTGAAAAGAGATAATTGGTAGAATCTTTATGAGATTACCTACCATTATGAATAACCGATGGAAGGGTGGGGGGATTAAATGGAAAAAAAGTTGTCAACTTAAAAGATTGATAAAATAATTATGGCATATCTCTTACCATTTACAAATTATACAGGTTGAGACATTTCATCTAAGAACATAGAAAAAACTGTAAGAACCGAAACAGTCTTATAGCCTTCGTCTAGGTTGAAAAGAGTTGACTGGTAGAATATGCACCCTTAAAACTGTCCTATTATACCTACTTTTAGTTTCTGCAGTGTTTCTAGATGAAATGTCTTCACCTGTATATGACGCGGGCTTTAATTTTCGATACTACATCTTCAGGGTCACCATCAACTTAATTGTTATTCTTTTAAATACGGACCTGTATTGTTTGTAAATAAAAGAAACAACAGAAAAATATAAAAATTATAAAAACAAACCCAATGAATTATTAGTTGAACAACAAACAAATCTTTGTGTAATAAAATCCGATTCATTTACCTTCCATAAATCGCGACTCAATTTTCACTTAAATCAGCCTTATATTCCTTAAGCTCTACTAAGTTTCCCTTCCTAAATCTCGACTTAACATCGACGGGGAAAAAAGGGCAACTTCAAATCAGCATTGACCTGTTTATAAATAGAACGGTGTACACGAATTCCAGTCCGCATAATCTCTTTTAGCTGTGCGAGAAGTTGGGTCCGTTAATGCTAGACTCGAATTCCCGTCAAAGTAAAAAAATGCCCTCTAGGGGGCACCCGAATTCCCGTTAACGTAATCTTTTTTACCTGCACACAAACTCCCGTCAAGATTAAAAATACATGATTACAAAATTATAAAATTAAAATATATAAATGTTTTATTTCAAGGAAAATTATTTATTTTCGAAGTAGTTTCGGCCTTATTTTAGGCCGTCATCAGCAAAATACAAATTATTAAATTAATCAAATTAAAATATTGTTTTCTATTTTGCGTCTATTGTGCGGTACCCGACAATAACGGTGTATGATAATTAGCCTATCCGATACCTAGGTAAAATGGGTACATAAAGACGCCAGGTACCTGAAGTGATTAGGTCCTCTTGACGGGAATTCGAGTCATGGATTATATCCATAAAAATTTTCTTGACCCGAATTCGTGTCCAGATTATTATTAAAGATTAAGTCAGACCGGAATTCGAGTGCGTCCAAATAGAATTTGCAATCTTCCTCGATTTTTCTCTCAATGAAAATGACGATTTTTGAAAACAAAAAAAATTGTGTCATAATCTACACATTTCGGAGTTTCAACTTTAGTGGTTCTTTGCTTATTTTCCTATAGGTTCTGAGAGATATTTACCATTTTTCTTCATTTTAGAAACGCTTTTATCGATAAGGCCCATTTTGCTATCAACCCATTTTTACACAGAATACTCACTAACCTTGTGTTTTTGTTTCGTTTTTCTAAAAAATATAGAAACTGCAGCTTCGACTGTTTCAACCTGTATATATTATAGATAGAGGAAACAAGGAACTTAAGTTGGGATTGATTTTAAGTAGAGATTGAGGAAGGGAATATAAACCGTACCTAAAACGACTATTCATAATTCTACAAGGAAATGATCACCGTTATTAAACACAACAATAACAAGAAAACGTTCCGCATTGTCTTTAAATTAAATAATTCTCGCTTCCATTAACAGTTTAATAGAATTATTACACGTTGAACAACATTTCCTTATTAATTAAACTAATTCTTAAGACATTAAAGGGATTGTTTTGAATAAATTTAGATATTTGTAAACAATACAATCCCGCCTTTATTAACACGTTGACTGTTGACACCAATTATAAGATTTTTCCTTGTTTTGGGTGGTATTTGGTCTAATTTGAGACGCAAATTACTTTTATTATACCAAAAGAGAATGAAAAGAGCTCAAAACAGCATGACGTCGTTCGACCACTTTTCGGAGTATTTTTGAGGAAGAACGGCTTAAATTCACTATCAGATGTGATAAGACGACACTCAGGCTGTAGATTTAACATTTACAGAGGTGCTTACACAACAACAATGCTTGAATGCTAGAAAGACGTCAATTGCCGTCCTTATTAGCAGTAGACGTGTTAAAAAATAAATTACTTCTTCCAGCTTATATGAAAAATAAGAAATAATAACACCTATACGACGGGGGATTTTTGTTTTGTATGCTTGGTACGAACATTCTGATCTTAATTTCAACTTTAGAGGTGATTGAAAAATCACACCATATCCCCCACTCGATAAAAGGTAATTTTCACCAAACGAAATTCTCCTTTGGCGCCCTTCGATCGACACCTTTTGAATCAATTATAATTCAGTTTGTGTTAAATAATGAATGAATTGAGAATGTTGTTTTTCATGAGTCGATTTTGGCGCCCCTTTCCATCCAGCGCCTACAGTTCTACCTCAGGGCCGGCCCTGACTGTAGTTCCTTTTAGGGCAAATTTCAATAAGATTGTTTTGATAAGGAGAGAAGTGATTAATCTTTCCTGTAGGTATTTGTTGTAATCAAACAAAATTTACATTAATTGTAAATAAATTTTATTACGTAACTAATGAGCAATAAAGATTGCAGTTTTAACGAATTGACACAACATGATAAAACCGTTTCAATATCTTGTGTGTGTGGTTTTTTTATTTATTTTAATCAAAATTCAAGCATTTCACTTTACGTGGTGAATAATTGAAAATTTCTAATTAGTGAAATTGTTATGTGGTTGTTTTTTTTTTTTTAATTTTTAATAAAATAAAAATAATCCGTACATGCTCAACTATCCATAGAATCATTAAAATTTTACGTTTTAACGACTGCAAATCATCGTTGTTGAACCATTCGATTAGAATCATCCGTTATTTGTTGTTTTTCAAAATGAATTTTTGGAAAATTTACAACAAATCAATTTACCTATGGAAAAAACAAAAACAAAAACAAAGCAACTAGATTGTTAATCGATCAACTGTGAATTCAATCAAATCTATACGGAAACAAAGAAATTACTTTCGAAAATGCCCAATAATCGATTAATTTTTCAATTGTATCGATTAGATAGGGCCCCAATTTTCTTTCATTCTTTCAACATCTAGAAAAATCAATCGTGTCAAACCAGGACACACATAATGCAGTATGTCTCTCATATTATCATCGGTTTCTACAATACACACACACGGTGAAAAAATTTGAAAAATCGTACAGTAGACTTTTGGAAATTGGCCAAAAATGCAGCGAACAATGTCAAGGGACCAACAAATTGCCGAAATTTTCCCCCAACCAACAACTGAAATGACGTAAACACACCACCACCACCACCACTAATAATAAACTGGGAAAATCGACAATTTCCTCGCAACATTTGTGTATTATAGACAGATTTTCAATGTAAACTTACACCAATTGATATGCAATTGTCTTCACCGCCAGATGGAAATTTCACAATAAACTTCGACCCGGCCTTCTCTTCTGAATCATTCAAGGGTCGAAACCTACACACAACTTTAATACTGTCCTCGGCTGGTATTTCACGTTCGCCCGACATTCTAAATTATATTTCTTTTTTTTTTTTACAAATTTTATAAAGCACTTTATTGATTCACAGCACACAATTAAATAAATTAAAAATACGATAAATTAACAGAAAAAAAATTAAATTAATAATCAACTAGAAATGATACATTTGTATTGTTATAATTAGAAAAATCTATTGTTTTTTTTTTGCGGTATACTGACGTTCCCTACACAAGACCGCCAGCCATTTTGACAATGAATGACAAAAAAATTGACTGCATTGACTTATGTACAAGTAGCGACATCTATAATTACAAACAATTGTTGTGGCAAAAGTCACAACAATCATAGAGATTCAACATAAAGTGGTCGAGACAAGGACAAACTCACATCAGATAGCAACACAAAAGAAGACAAATAGAACAAGGACTACAACGACACAAGATTCAACATAAAGTGGTCGAGAAAGAGATAAACTTAATCCGGTATAACAACACAAAAGAAGATAAACAGATCGTTTCAATAAAATAGTTTTTATTTGTACTATCACTAAAATATAAACTTTAATATATATAATAATAGAATATTTATAACAAAAATTAAAACTGGGGAATTTTACATTAATTAACAAAATAATTGAGTATAAATCCATTAGCGAATTATCCGTTACAATCCTGTGTAATGGTTATCACTGGAATTTCGATTGCGTCTAGGTAAAAACATATTCTTGCCTCTCTTATCAGTTTCTTTCAAATCCCTAAACAATAACAACAATCAATAAAAATAATTCAACAATAACACAACTTACTTGAAGAAAGCTAGATGTTGTTCCAACATAAATCTACTATTACAATGACCTAATTCGGGCCAATGTGATAAAATACGTCTTAAATATAATTGTAAACGTTTCCGTCGATCTTCTACTAAAGCTGAATCCTATTGCAAAAAAATTAATTAAAAAACCAACAAATTACAAGATAATCAAACAGTATACTTTATTCCCTATACTCTTCTTTGGTGGGAAATCGAATGTAGCAACAATTGGATCTAATTTCTTTAAATCAATATGTAATGCATAAAATTGTGCATAACGTCGATAAATATTCCATTCCTCATTACCAGTACGTAAAAATATTTGATAAACATGATGTGAATTTGAACCGGTACCAGTTAGAAAAGCTGATGGTATCCAAATATTAACACAACAATCTAATGATACAAAATCATTATTATTATTAATATTATTTTGTAATATTGGTCCACGTAATAATTCTAATTCATTTTTTAATTGTTCGATTAATAAATCTTTTTGACATAAATTCTGTTGTAATTTTACATTAAAATCCATTAATTCAGCATGCATTTCAGCTACTTGAACTAATTTCTTTTCATATAATTTCGCTTCAAATTTATAATCCGGTTGTGTGGTAATTTGTAAATCATCCAAAGCTTTCTGTAAATCATCATCATCATCATCATTACGTTTCAACATCTGTATAGCGCTTATATATTTTTTAATTTGTTCTTTTAAACAATCATTCTCTTTGATTAAAATCTCAATCCGATCTTGCTTCTTTTTCAATTCTTCTTTATTATGTGTTTCAACAACTGTTAATACAGCACTGATATCAGTTGGTATTTCTAAAATATCATCAGATAGACTATCGGGTGATTGAAAATTTTTATTAATTTCAACAGAAATTGGTGTTAATTCACCAATTTCAACATGTGTTATTGGTGTTAGAGTATCTGGTGGTGGATCTTGATTGAATTTATCACGTGATCCACTATTTTCAATTGATAATTTTCGTTGAATTTCATCATTTTTCTTATCCATTTTAAAACGATTCTCTTCACGTATTTGTTTTAAATTTATTTTATTATTACGTTGTTGTGATGATTGATTTTCACTTATTGAATCCGATGATGATAAACTACTGGAAGTTGATGGAACACTTGTTGATAAGACACTATCGTCGTCTTCAAACGATATAAATTGTCTTGCGACTCGTTTCTTCTTTTTGTGGCGTTTTTCTGTAAAACAATAAATATTATTTGAGATTTTTGTTTTATTTTGTTAAAATACCAGGAATTGGAGCTTCAATTAACGGTTCAGTTTTCGTTTTTAAAACATCCGGTCTTGGTGCAATACCACTATTCAATTCTGGTTTATCAATACTAATTGCAAATAGAATTGCACCTACACCAGCTGCCATATTTGGTAACATACTATTTTTTTCTTGATCACGTAATAATGCCCAATCTTCATAATGACACGTTAATAAATCCGGATTACTCAATAAAATATGAAAATATCTAAAATTTAACGATGATTATAGGTTGATTTGATTGTTTTGTTTGTTGTAATACCGTTCTAATGATCGTTCGTTGAGTGATGATCGAATCCAGGCACGACCACGTCCAGTATCCGTCCAAATATGTTTTAAAACATTATATCTCTCTTGTTCGTGTTTCGTTAAATGTTTCTTAACAAAAGGCCAAAATGCTACAAATTACAATATTAGATAACAATAATAATTTTTAAAAAAATACGATTTACATGGATTTTCACTAGTAATGTGTAAACTGTTAGCAACAATATCAGAGACTTGTTTCAATGCAGAACTATGTGAATTCTCTAGTGGTTTAACGCGCAAGCCATGTAACAAAACAGCTTCTATTGTTAAACATAAACCAACAACACAACTATCAAATTCTGTTGCCAATTCGGTTTTACCACCATATCTCCTCTGACAATCCTGTACACATTCCAATAATTGTTTCAATAATTTATCACACTTTTCATGGGTTTTTTCAATTGTTTGATTTGTTGATACTATAGTCGACATTAGTTTCAATGACTAATAAAACGAAATCAACAATTAATAACAAAGAAATCGTTGAATAAACAACAATCTTACCATACTTTGTAATAGTAGGTCGTATAACCTTGATCATCACATGCTTGTTCCGAACTGAATCACAAACAAACACATATTCGAAAATTTATTTTTTATGATAATAATAGTTGGTATTTATCAAACTTGAAAATTGATAACTTTATTCTGGTATTGTTGTTGAAAACATTATCAAAACAACTGGGAAAACGACGATAAGACGTATAATCAGCTGCTAAATGTCAGAAAAATTTTTGAAAAATGTCGACAGGATGTGACTAAGGTGACAATTCGTGACTCAGAACCAGTGGCGACTCGTAAAAATTCACCTATTTTACTATTGGGATTTTATTTTAGTATCGCAGCGCCAGGGTGGCAAAAATTTTAACTAGCCTAAAGCACATTGTGTGGTTTATTTAGCATTGCCTTTACTGGGGGAAGAAATGTTTTTCCGTCTTTTCCTTGTTTTATGATTGAGATTTTTGGTTTTTTG
Source organism: Lydus trimaculatus (assembly GCA_037414755.1). Taxonomy (NCBI): domain Eukaryota; kingdom Metazoa; phylum Arthropoda; class Insecta; order Coleoptera; family Meloidae; genus Lydus; species Lydus trimaculatus. The sequence goes on from JAZBGY010001598.1 coordinate 19,096, forward strand.
TATCTAATTTGTGTTAATTAATTAGTGGTTATAACTAAATTAACGTTTTGGAGAGAAATCATTATCATTTTCATTCATAAAACTAGTTTTTGTGGATGTAAACAAGCCGTCCTGTGTTTATATTAGAACAGATATTTTCTATAAACTTTCATTTAAGGGGCTTCGTTCCGTAGACGACCTTGAGTTTTCAAAATTTTGGTCTAGCTGTCAAGATC
>JAZBGY010001599.1:0-19275 GCA_037414755.1 Lydus trimaculatus
TATTTGTTTATTTTTCAACGTAGAGCAGTGAGGCTTTATTTTTGATGAATTTTCCAAGTAGTGGCCTCATTTGAACTTAATTGGGTCATAAATTAATGAACTTAACTTTTTAATGAATCATACCGAGTGACACTGTTTATACTTTGTACGATTACGAATAAACAAGCAAATTAACAGAAGAAATAAGTATCTACTTAAAAAAATATATATCCATAACAGGATTCGCTAGGCTGTAAGTGTATTCGGCATATTTTTTACTTGAGCTTTAAGGGTGCTTCCGCATCGATGCACTGCAGGGTAACACACAGTAAACTAGAGTTCGGTGAAGATATATGGTTCCTAGCGTTATAAAAAACAAAAATGAAGCAGTAAAATTAACGAAAACATAGGGTTGAGACTTTTTACGTTAAAAAAATGAGAAAAAGTTCGTATTGCAGCTGGTATCTATTTCAGTTAAAAAGTTGCGCCTCGGTTTAGCCCATTATTTTAGTGTAGGACTGCAAGGTTGCATCGTCGCACCTCGGCGGAAAATCAATACAGTTCGTGAGCGCTTCCCCTAAGATAAACTACTGAAAATTCTAAACGGTCACTGAATTTTTATAAACAAAAATAAAGAGTTAGCATTGCTACTTTCAAAGTCCATAAGTGGCATATAGGATGGAATTTTAATACAGTATAAAGCATGATTGCTCCATAAAAATCACCGTTACGGTCGTGTTTCTAGAACTTTAAATGGAATAAAAATTCCGTAACTCATTGCATTATTTTAACTCACATACTTGTAATAAAACTGTGAGTTACAATAGTGACTTTCTGTTACAATTTTTATGATTTTATCATCAGAAATTCATGTACTTCGAGATTTCAATACAATTGTACGTTGTTGTAATAGAAGAATTCCAAGTCGATAAATTCTTCGAATACCGAAATTCTTATTCAATACAAATTTGATTACACCTTTGTACAAAGAAGTCAACAAATATCAAGTTCTCTATCTGCGACGAATTCCACATATTGCCGTCTATTCGTCTATACAAGAACCAGTAAACAGTACCGTTTCTCAATTTTCCCAAAGAAGAAACAACACAATTATTGAAATTTTAGGTCAAATTATTGTTGAATGATTTTCCTGTATCTCCTCTTTGTCGGAAATTTGAGAAATTTATCAATGATGGTCGTCCAAGATTTTGGTATAAAATGCAATCAATAGGACGCCAACTGAGAGACATCTTGAGACATTTTATTGGTTTCACTGAGGTCATTGAATTCCAAATAAAATATCAAGATTTATGCACGTAGATAAGGAGAGAAATGGAGAGGAAATTTTAGAAATTCGGCTAAATGCCAACACTCATTTGTAGAGTAATTGAAAACATTTTATTTCATCTCATAATAGTTTCGAATTTGGTAGAAAGTTGTTTATCAAAAATATTATAAACAATTTCACTATTATTCACTTAGATACGAGATAGAAATCGATTAGGTGAGGTATTTCTAGGTTGATAAAGAATACCAATTATCTCTTTCTTGGCAATTTAAAACTCCAATTGTACAGAAGATTACATGTGATTGTTATACAAACATGTACGGAATATAAAGAGAACGTTTCTATTCAAGTTTCAATCCAAATGGTAACCACGAAATTAACTTTCTAAGTGAAAGACTCAACTACTTGTCAAGCATTGAATGCTTATATAGAGCATGATCGTGTGAATTAATCGAATAAAATTAAAGGGTTTCATTTAGTCCCACTTCAAAAGCATGATTCCTTTATTCATATTTAAGGTTTGTTAGAACGAATCCGATAGAAATACAAGACAAAGTGAATTCAATTTGCTTAGTTCCATTTCTTGTCATCATTAAATGACGTCAAAAAATTTCAACAAATTCAAATCTCGATCTCTGTATCGATATCGAAAATTGTACTTGTGTAGAGCTTTACCAACTGTGTTTGCTTCAATTGTCGTAAAAATTGAAATCTTATCAGCAATATATGAAAAGAGAGTTCAAAGCTGAAATTTTAGTTCTTTCAATACAGTTAAAAAGTTTAAATAAAAACGGATAAATACTTTAAAAGGATGTTTTCATCGGAATAGAGTACGACAGCTTTAATTAACAGGGAAAAAAATCTTTCTATAGATTTCCATCTTGTTGAGATTATGATTTTGATAACTTTGTATATTTGAAACTGTTAATAAATTTCGTAACTTCAAAAGCTGATCGTAAATTGTAAATTTAATGAAATTTCCAAGCATTTTATTAGTCTTTATGTTACAAACAGAATTCTTTAAAAACGAGATTGTTGAAACATTATCTCTATCTACATGATAAAAGTAGAACAATTTTCCAAATTTTCAACAGTTTCTATACTTTGAAATGTTACAATAATGGGGATTAGAATCGGACAAAAGAACATAGTCTTTTGTTGTATTATAGTAGAATATGAGATTTCGGCAATAAAAATCGACTATGATGTCGATAATTTCAAATACAGGACTCAATTTTCCCTAAAAATAGATACGGGTATGGCTGGATTTTAATAGCAATCATAGAGATAATAAAAACTGTGTGGACATGAAGTTTTTTTTTTGGGATATACTCTAGTAAAACAGAAAGATAAATGTAAATAATCCTTTCATAAGACTTTTGGTTGTTTTACTATTTTTAATGCTTATAGCCAAGTTCAGTAAACAAACAAGATTGTCGTACTATTCAAAGTTCTATTTAATTTTGACATTGTAAACATATAATTCTCGAATGTTAAGCTACTTTTACACAATGTGAAAATTTTTAATCCAAAAATACAAGCAAACAAGCCCAGACCATTCAACTAAAAATTATAATTTAATGTCGTTGATTCATAAATTTTCAATTCTTCTTGTTTTATCAGAATAAAATAAATTTATAGTGCAAATCTTTATTTGACGATTTAATGAATGTTAAATTTGAAATTAGGATTCTTTTTATTTATTTGTTGTCTTTTTCGTATTATCGATAAGAGTTTTTTATGAAGTTTTTCAATAATTAGTATACAAATTGATAAACCGACCCCTATTATCCAAATCCAAAAGACTTGATGACAATCATAGATAGCGATTGATTTGAATGAAGACGAATGTGAATGACAGGTTGGTTGTCGTACTGTTCTAGTTGTGACCCGATTTTGTAAACCGTACTCATTGATTCTAAGTAGGCTAAAATAGAAATTGATAATTTTTTTACGAATTCGGTAATAACAATGCTTCTTTACCTAATCTTGAATATCTTGTTATAGGGTGATTTTTTGGCTATAGCAACGTAAGCATCATTCATCTAAAAATTTCAACAATTTAAATCAATCAAGCTCTCATCTACACTATTTGTCAGTGATGTAGCGTGGATTTAAAAGCTGGCGAAAGGCAAATTCAGAGTTAAAATGAGATGAACAGAAAATAAGCGGTCAGGCGTCCAAGAACTCCTGCTATTGACAACACCCAATCAAAAATCTTACTTTACTATTTTCGTAATCATCATGGGGAAACATCAACGAGCAGATATATCAGACAAAGTAGATCGGCATTCTCAGTCAAACACCGCTTATTTTCTGTTTATCTCATTTTAACTCATGAGAAACCTCTGAGAGTAGGTTATGTCCAGTATTGTTCCTATGTTCGTATTAGAAACGCCTGGTCTGTATATATTTCATATTAGTACTTTTATTCTGGCCATAATAAATGGCTGTCCCAATCACCCGATAGCCCAATTAAAAGAAATCTGCTGTTTCTCCACAGGTTTGATCTATATCCATTTCTCGTGAAATAACTGAGGGGGGCCTTCTAGACCTTCTCGAGACTACGCCACTGAATGCAGCCATCCCTCTTGACGACACGGCAGGTAGTTTCGTTGAACAGTTTAACAATTCGAGGATTTAACCAGCTTTATTTTGGGAACCTTATGAAAAGTAAACCAGCTCTTGATGACAAATAGTGTAGATAATAACCGGAATAAATGCAGTTTAAAGTACCGAAATCCTGCGTAGGTATATCAAACTTACTTCCATATATCCTGGTAGTTGTTGTAGAGCACAGGTTTGGTAATTTGTGAAATTGTACAAAATATAAACAAAAGCCGGAAATAAATTTACATGATAAGCAAAGGTGCCTTCTTGTAATTTCTTCATTCCATCATCTAAATTCAAGTATTTATCTGGATAGATTTTTCTCAAATAAAGATCTCGCAATGTCCCATTTACAGGTGCCTAATTCAAATCAAAAAAATTTTACAATTTTCCTGTTTTTATAATTATTTCGTTAAACTAATACTTCAAAGTAATTGCGTGCATAGCTGACATTTTCTCCAGCAACTTCAATGCGACTATTCAACAATTCTTCTAAATTCTCTAAAGGCGTTGTGGATTGCAACAAAACAACAATATTCGCTGAATAAGAAACATACAGAAACATAAAAGCACCGAAAAATATCAAAATGATAATACGACCAGATATGTTGCGGGGTTCTGTTGTTGTGCCCTGTTGACATAACGCTTCCAATGCTATTAAACCAACATCGCTTACTGAATATCGCAATTCAATATCCTGAAAAAAATACAACCAACAAAAATAAAAGATAAGCGGAACAAATAACAATTTTCCCATTGTTTCCCATACATTAGATTGTAGCCTCATTTCAAAATTCAAAATTATCCGTACTGTTATTGTAAATATTAATAAAGTCAATAATAAAATCAACCAAACATTCCATGTAAAACTCAAATAGAAAATATTTTTGATATAAGATGTTGATGGTTTACGGATAAGGAAACGTTGATCGTATCGTAAACCAGTTGGTAGAAAATCAACAACACGATATCGGCTTGCATACATGTAGAGACAACCTTAAAATTGAGATAAATTTTAATTATTATTGTAATTTTAGGGGTGGTTAATTATTGAAACTTTGATACACATGGGATGAACAGGCAAACATATAAATTCTACTAGTTATTTGAACTGAATATATTAATTTCGTTGGGTATTTTCTAATATTGGGAACATTTACCTAATTAACAAACGGATGTATGTAGAATAGAACACAATAGAAGATTTTACGAAATTTTCAAAACGCAAGTAATTTAATTTAATTTACTGAGAGTTATCGTACATTCAACTAAAGCTGCTGAAAATATTTGCATTTTCTTTGTTTTTAGTTGTCTTTAATCATAATAAACTTCTAAACAAGATAATTTGTACTTCGTTAACATAATTCCAGTGGAAAGCGAACTAAGTTTTGACAAGTAATGAGCAACGAAGCAGGAAACTTGGCTGGTGGGCGAAAGCAGAGAATATCTAACCGGTAACCCATTTGAGGACTATTAGATGTGTAATAAAAGTGTTTAGAAATGAATCAAACAGTACCACTAAATATTGTTTGATAAAAATTCGTTTTTACATTACCAGCAAGATCAACCTCCCCATCAGCTATCATTCGAATCAATCCATCATATTTACCGGTAGTTTCATTATAATAACCGAACGATGGATTTGAAACTATAGTAACAGTGATATTATGAATGTGAAAGATATGTTGAACAATACCATAAGATTGTTTCCCAAAAGTATCAATATGAACATCTCTAATTTCATAGAACAAATGATTATTAATTACATATAACTGAAATAATTGATTATAAATCATACTTGAAATCGTGCAATTGTCCATAAGTAACGTTATATAAAATTGGCAATCCTACCGTGAAATTGGCTTGTTGAAAATTCATTCTTTCTCTTGAAATTGTTTGATTATTCAAAAATAAACCATAAATTGACCAATTACCGTAATAATTCCAAACTAAAATTTAAAACGTAAATATTGTAAATAAAACAATTTATTTATTTAATTAACCCATTCGGTTATGTGTTTTTTTAATTTTAAACGGTCGATATAGTTGAATAAATTCATAATTTACAATGATCGCAATAATTAATTCTACATCTGGACCAATCATAAATTCAGCAAATTTATTGGAAAATTTGAAAAATTCGTCATTCGATATTGTTAATAAAAACTTCATCGGATAATGGAACATACTTTTCTCATTAAACTAAAAAACCGTTCAGTTATAATTAAAAATTAGAAATTTAATCAATTTACTTGTTTTAAAGTTGTTAATGATTGCTGACAATTAGTTAAATCACCAATAAAGTAGATGTTGTGTATCCGATTTAAAAATATTCCATTTCGGCCATTATAAACAGCAATTCTGTTCATTTGTTGATTAGAGAATTTCGTAAAATTAACAATTTCGTCTAGAATTACAACAAATCAAATTTAATTTTTATTGTAGTGATGGCGCAAAAAAACGTAGTATCCTAATTGAATTTACCTCGATTCCAGCAGGAATTCAACAAAATTGAAACTTGTTTATTACGGAAAAAATCCATCAGAAACTTTTCAGTTGTTATTTGATTAGATGAAGATAGATGAAAGATAGAAATAATGATAACAACAAATCTTATCATTTTCATTTACTATTATGATTGTTAGTTATTTCCAATCCATTACGCTTTTTATATAGTGGATTTTCGCTATTAAATAATCGAAAATACGTCGGTAATTTAAAATACGATATTGACAGTGGGTGTTATTTTCAAATCAAGTCAACTGTCATCATTCACCTGAAAAAATCTAGCTATTATCAATATTGTTATCAAATATTGTCGATAATCCTATTAAATCTTAACAGAATGTTGTTTTATAAACTGAACATGAAATCACGCAATTAACGTGGTGACATTAAACAAAGAATTACCATTGAAAATTCGTTTTCAATCAAACTATTCAAATGAAACAGCAGTACTTAATTAATTGTAAAACGGCTAAAATTGATTACACGTGATTATCAATGCTGTAATAGATACACATAATGGATGATAATTGAAAGAACACTCATATGTTTAATAACGGAAGTAATTAAAATTGCACGTTTAGCACAGTTGAAAATCGATGATCTACATTAATTTCAATTCAACCTAATCACCTGTTTATCTGACAGTTCCTCTTGTTTATCATTGTTTGTATTGTAGGAAAATTAGCCATCATGCCACGTTTAATGTTTAATGCTCCACTGAACATACACGAATGATAACCCCAAAAATGGTCTATTGAACTTGAAATCAGAATCCTATGGTGGAGTACCTTTTAACCATTCGATCATTGGGTTATTCATTATAAATTATGGTGCAATTATTCGTATTAACATCCAAACACCGTCTTACAGACCTTATCTTTTCATATTTATGCTTGAACTTAAATTGTCGCTGTCTAAATAAACATACAAAGCTTTCAGCTTTTTATCATTTCAGTTAATATTTGATTCCAACTAAAACTAATTGTTTCGACATTCGTTGCGAAGAGATGATTTTAAAATCAACCCTCGAGTATCTCTCATGATTTTTATTGTTGAAAATTGCTCTATTTTGACTGGTTGTGAAGCTGCTTTTTATTGTATACACGGCAAACATCCATTCTAGTTTCACAAAAACAGCTTAATTCTTGAGTAGCTCACTGAACAGAATATCATAATAATTGAAAATTAAATACTTAAAAACGTTTCAGTGCAACACTTGGAAATAAGCTTTAAGTTCAGCTTTCCTCAGCAGAAAAATCCAATAAACAAGTGCAGAGCAATATAAATTAATTACGAATTGTGTATCTGTTGCTAAGCACTCATCTCGATCTAAATTAGAAAGTAATTAGAGTATCAACAAGATTATTGATCGTTAGAACGATTTCTATCAACAACAGTCTTGAATAGCCGTGATCGTCTAGTGGTTAGGACCCTACGTTGTGGCCGTAGTAACCCAGGTTCGAATTCTGGTCACGGCAAGACTGTGTTACATGTTTTTCCACCAAATATCTTTTATCAAAAACAAAGTGTCATCTTGTGAATATAATAAACTTTGATAATTCTATCTAGTTTTAATGAGATTTTCACTGGATCGTTTGAATTTATTCTACCATTCGGTCTCGCTTATAAGGGGAAGCCTAAAAGGAAAAGCTCTATCTACTGAAGGCACTCTATTTCCGTTTTCAAACTTAAACACTTACTGAAGTTCCACTTCATGTTTCTCTTTGTATAACAACAATAATAATAAACAACAAAGTGACAACAATCAACAATTTTTTCTTATTATTTTTAACAAAATTCCATCTACACCTGTTTAAAACTTCTAATATAAAGTTACCCTATATTGTTGTATTATACATGAAATGAAATATTATTATAGTGTTTTTAAAGATAAATGAGTTTCGGGTGAACTTTAAAAAAAGAAATCGTACAAGACGTTGAGTGAGGTGAATATAGGAGCAAAAAGAATAGAACGCAGAAACAAGAATGGACGGCTAACATGCAGTTTCGCTTAAAAGTACATCCATTTTATTGGTAACGACCGTCCCCTCAATCGTTTCTTTTCATCTATCATTCCGTCGAAATTCGATAGATCGACGAAAAATCAAGAGGAGAATCAACAATGGAAAGTTAACAAATCTCGAAACAAATTCGATGAGAGATAAATTGTGGAAAAGAAGATTGGAGGAAGAAAAACCAACGAAAGAATAGAAACGAAGAGAACAACATAATCATGAGAATTATTTGAAATTTGTGTACAACTTTTAATTCATTGTAATGTGTTTCTCTATTTTGTCCATTCGTTGTGGTTTGTCTGGACATTCAATTAGGAGGAAAGTTTCGTTTTTTATTTATTTTTCTTTTATTCTAAGAGAACAGTTTGAATGTGTTTTTGAAACTATCACGATAAAAGGACAATACATAAAAACTAAAAAGTCGACAATAAATCTCTTCTATTCACTGTTCTCTCACAGATAGATTGGATCAGTTCGAGTATAAAATTGAATCAATTTGACGTTGCCGTCTTTTTTCTTTAATTTAGAATATAATGGGATTCGTTGACCTTACGGTTGGAAATTACCCTTTATCCTTTTACAAATTTGTCCTGCTATATCCGCCCAGTACTTGTTGTGATTTATTTATAATATATACGTGAGCCAGTGCGTGTTTATACTAGAGGGCTATCTATAATACAGGTTAGTAGAACACGCAAACAGTTAAAGCCCCATATTACCAATAGTATGACAGGGGTCCTGTATAATCACACAGTTTACTACCTATATAATCAAATCATATATATATATGTGTGTGTGTGTGTGTGTAATTGCGTGACCATCTAACATCCAACATGTGCACCGTTATCACAGCTTGGATTACTGTCATCTAATAACAATAAGCATAAATTGAGCGACACATAAAGGGCGGTGTTTATTGATAGATGAATGGTTAAACTATCAAAATAAATCGCGTTTAGATTCTACCAACAATCGGTCGTTAGGTTTGTTTGTAGAATGTTCAAAAATGGAAATTGTCGTGCTTGAAATTGGCTTTCTTTTGAAGAAAGAGCACATTTGGTACGATAGATGAACGGACAGACAGAAAGAGACGAAAAAAAGTCGTTTTAAAGCTATTCGGGAATATTTGAATAATCCTACCTACAACACAGACGGACTGCTGGATGGTAGTAAAATCGGGTTTTCTTTGCCTTAGTAGATTTATCGTATTTCTAAGAAAATAGCCAGAATTTAGTATATTGAAGAGTATAATCTGATTTGTCAGTTGATGAAATTCCATAACGTTATATCAAATTATATATATGTAGATAGCATTTTGTATTGCTTGGATATTGAAAATTGAACGTTGACTAGACACTTTACCGTCAAAGACGGTTAAATAATAACAAAATTTGCTAGGTTTCCTCTTTTATATTGTGTGGTATAACCAGAATTGTAAGAAACCTTTTGTGAGATATACGGCATATTTTCAACTCTAATTAAATTATCTTCAGTTTTTCCTGTAGCAATGTTTATTTTTCATCTAAAAGAATGCATCAGACTGTCTGAATAATACACGATATTCATTTAAAACATTCATATAGAGACGCTGTTTACGTAAGTCTGTTGTCTGAAAACAACTGTAGAACTGTGGCGTAAGCATAGAACAGAAATGGATGTGCCCCATAAAGATAAAAGCATAATCAGATTGTAACGCATTTTCATCAGTTTTGTGAATATTGTTATAAGATATCCGAGAGAATTTTTCTTTTGAATCTTTCAACAACTTGCACTTATAGTTAAAACAACTGTTAATCTGCGTTAAAAAGTGGCCTGTTTTTTTTATATATTTTGATTGGTTTGGATGTGCGTTGTGTATACTCGTCAAATGTCAAATGTCAGAAAATGGTGAGATAAAATTAAAGATAATGCGCCAACAAAACAACGACGAAGGCAGAAAAAAAAATATAACAGATGGACAGCGGCGGTTTTTTACAGACTTCATTAAGAAGCAGACTTGGAACAATAGAATTCCGTTGAGAGTTTCAAGTATTTCTTCCACTTTTCTCTTCACTTCAACAATCGGAAATAGGCGGGATTCAAACATTACAGGTATATATATGGTTGGAAGAGATATATATAGATATACAGATAAAGGGAGAGGCGATGTACTTTAGGGTCTCTAGGGCCTGTTTAGTTTGCTCTACGTTCACAGAGAAGAAGATAATATTAAATGGAGAAGGAAGAGAGAGATTTTGTAGGCATTTATCGGGGGCCCTCTTTTACTTATTTACGATGTCGTGTTTACAAATTAGCGGTTGCTTTCTATGTTTGTACATCAACTACATATTCATTTAATATATAGTTTAAATGCAACATAGAAATAGTTGATTTGCTCCTACATTTTAATGAACACATTAATAGTTAACCAACTTTTGGTTAACATTTATTACATATTAATGTAACTCGAGTGATCAAAACTGTCTTAACAGAACTAAAAAGTTAATTAATCTGTATTTTATCCGCAATGCGACTTAATATGCTTGTTTGAACAATAAAGATCATGTTTCATTTTAATGAACTATTAATTATTGTTGAATATGTGCATATTTGTGCATATTAAATGACATCTACATAAGTTCAACAACAGAGTTTGTTATGTCTTACTGTCATATTGCAACCAACAATAAACAGAACAATATACACAGAAGTTCAAATAACATCATCTGCAAATAAATAAAACGAAATTCTCTACATGAATTCTAAAGGAAAATTACTCAGAACTCTGTTTATAATTTAATTAATTCAGTAACAAGACATAGATGTTCCCTTTAATGATCATAAAAACATTAAAGACTTTAAACAAAAATTAACTGTCTGTGTAAAGTTTGTGGTAAATTTTATGATACTTTTGAGTAGGATTCTGTTGTATATTACAAAGACAACATGCGCTATATAAGGGCTCGTTAATTTTAAATACTGCCCAAGTGACATGGAAGTTTAACTTTTTCTTTACTAAAGTTGTTTAAATTCTTATCATCTATAGAGTTTGAATTTGTCATTCAAACTTATTCTAGTTGGAAAGTTCTTTATAATAAAATGTATTGAATAAATACATAGATGTAAAACAGACCGAATAAGTTATTACCACTAAGCAAAAGAAAACCGTAAAACATTTATTGAGGAATACTTTCCAGCTTTGTGAACAGCCTTATACAGGATTGTGCTGGAATCTATTGTGTGGTTTATTTATAGATTTACTCGAAGTCAGTCTACTTAAACGTACAAGATGCAGAAAATTCAAATTCAGTTTGTTTCAATAGTTGCGATTCAAAATATGATGTTTAGAATGTAACCAATTTCAAAATGATACAAATCCTCAACTATAAACTAACTTCTAAAATGCACAGTTGAATATCATTGTTTATTTCAACCATAAATGTTGATTTACCGGATTACGTGACGTAGTAAAAAACTGGAAACCTCATAAAACCGAATAAAATCTTCTTGGTTGTACACCTGTTAAAACAAAACATTTCCCACTTTCTTTAAGTGGTCGCCTTGATGAATATTATGCAAAAAATTCCAATCTTTTAACTTTTATTCAAACGAAATTCATCAAATTTTCTACTAGAGAGACTTTAAAGCTGAATAAATTATAGTTAAATTTGTTCTAGTCTTCTGAATAATTGGTTGCTCTAACAACTAACTGGATTTATGGTACATTGCCTTGAATTTTACGTTAAGTGTATTAAAATTAAAAGCAAAGAACCGTCAAAGTAACTGTTCATAATTTAATTCTAAATATCTAACTATGTTTAAGTTGCTTGTTGTTATTTTGATTTTTGTAAATAGGGATTTTCATCAAAAACGCTACTACTTTATGGTGTGTGCGGTTGTTTGTAATTTTTACGAAACAAATTAACACAAAAACAAAATATTTGCTGAATTATCAAGTCACATTCATCGGGAATTCATTGCGAATTGGACGAAATTAATTTTTTGTAAACTTTTACAACGGTTATCCCCTTATTACTGGACAGTATCGGTTATCCCGGCGCATCCACCATTTTCATCCAATTAAACGCTTCATGTTTGTTCAGTTTTTGTTAATGTTAATCAATAATAATCAATGGCATAAACAATAAAATCCCCATTTAATACTCTATTCAACAGCCTATTCGATATACATACTGATTTACATCTGAATACTTTTATAACAAATAAAATCTACTGAAACGTATACAGACGTAAAAACTAACTCATCAATCTCTTCTGAAAACTATTATTTCCAATAACAACTGTATAATTAAAATACGATAGACTTTAATTGTGTTTATAATTACGAAATAATATTCGAAACTTTATTCTATTCGCTAAATCTTCACGGTAATAATGGTAGAATCAGTTTCTTCGAATTTTCCAATATTACAATTTTATTTCAACGCTTCATTTAACAATTTGATGGATTGTTTACCAAACAACCATTTAGATTTGAATATAAAAGAACACAATCGACAAGAGAGGAATGTAACGAATGGTGTAATAGATTCTGATGCTAATGGCAATCTTAGCTGTTTCTCGAACATATTTATAGCCGAATTTAAATTTTGAATAGATCGTAATCTAACATCACACTCCTCCTACAACTACTTTAAAAAGTTTGTCTCTTTAGATTTGGATACAAAGTTTCTCAATTTCTATTAATAGAAACCTATTAATGTCCGACATTTGGAGTTTATTAAAAAATAATTCTGAAAAATTATAACGACGAAAACTAAGCCAATTTCTACGATATTCAATTCTATACACGTTTGAAGTTGAAGTTTGCCCTTTTTTCGTTCTTTTCTCTTACTTGTTTTTTTATTCTGTCGATTAACAACCCATGTGAACGATTTGAAAGATAACTTGTAAATTTGCCGACGTGGCAATTTTTATTTTTCGTGGAAAAGTTCGCAAGAAATTTTATTTTTAAAATTTCCATCTGAAAATTATCAATCACGTAATGAAAATTGTCACGAATAAACTGTAAACAATTCGTATTTTTATTTGAAATAATATGTTCAATATTGACGTTACGAGACTGCTTCATCAAATAAAATCATCTCGTCCAATATTAATCCGATTTGGCATTAATAAAATTGCTGAACGTTTCTAACTCGATTTCTATCTAGACATAACTGGAATCCTTATTACAACAACAGCAACAACAGTCGGCTAAATATTGATCGAATTCAAAACGTTATCATTTCAAAAATGAAACTCACCACGAGAACATCATTTTATATAATTTTAAACCATATCTTATGGTGGCGTTATGATTTATTTATCTCGTTTTTTTTTATGGAACACGTGCCATCCTGTGTAAAATTCGAGTAATAGTTGTAAGTGTCGAGAAGATGGTTTTGGTTGGTTGGTTGGTCGGAGAGAGAGTGTATCATGCAAGTTATAAATTTCATGTCTTATCAACCAGTTAGACATGCTATCTCTTTCTCACCAACTACGGGTTGAAATATATTAACGGATCAACTAAATCTAACATTAATAGTGACACTAACTCAACTGAAAGTCGTTCATTTTCTCTTGCTACATCGTATCCCATTCATACACAGTTAAAAAATATTAATGGTATTCTCGATGAACCTTTATTACAGTTTTTATCTTGGAATTTTTGCTTGTCAAACCCAATTAGAAGAAAATTCAAGTTTCGAGCTTAATTGTGGTTGATATCAAGATTCCGGATCAATGTAGATAATGATCAAAAATGCTATTTGACTTTCCGAAGTAATCATGTTTGGAATGAGATGTCATTATTTACTAAAGATGTTTATCAGCATTGAAAATAAACCATCCATTAACAACACGAAGTAGAGGATATGACAAGAAGTTTGTCGATATCAGTCTATGCTTAGACAATACCCGTCGTATCTTTTGTTTACTTAAAACTATCCATCAGATTAACGATATACTGTATAGTTCCAACAAACTGCAACAATGTTGGGCGTCTAGTTCAACTTTAATAAATAGTTTCCACTGTAGTTTCAAATGATATCAACTGTATGCCATTCAAGTTTGACTAAAACGATAAAATTTAATCAGAAAGCTCTAATCTATAATTAACATAGTATACGATTATTGCCAATTATGCACATATTGTCAAATAATTACAACTTCAGCAGGGAAGCTTAGTGTTCTACCCAAAGATATTGAATAAGCTCTAACGTTTATACGTTGGTGACAAATAGGCATATCACGTAAAAACCATAAATGAAATGTTGGGAATTTATTGATAAAAATTGTTTTCGTATCAGATGATTCTGGTGATTGTAATATCAGTATTAAAAGTTAAACCCACAGTATTGTTATTTATTGTTGTAACACAAATGGATACTATGTATTGTTCAACTACTTAGTTTAATAACTCAATATAAACAATACCAGATTGTTTTAAAGTCAAAATGTACAAAGAGTTTTTGAATAGGAAATCATCCTTGTTATTATATTTTTTCCATTTCCGTTCGATATCCAAGCACAAATTACTTCCACACGAATATCAACCCAATCAAATCCAATATAAAGAAATTCCTCCCCTATTTACAAAGAAAATCCATAAAGATATTCAATTCTATTAAAATATCTAAACTGAAAAATTGATTTCTTTAAAAATAAGTCTTCACCGATAAACATGTGTTAAATATAATGTAGAAGGTCAAGGATAATATTGTAAATAAGAAATATTTGAAATTTATGAGTAAAGATTTGAATTGCAAAATTTCATAAAAGTAGCGATGATGTGTTTGTCAGAATTTGTAAAGAGAATTTCTGGAGCTTTTTATAGATTTTTGCTTGCATGTTAAAATGAATCACGTACCACCTATATTACAATCAAGGGTGTCAAACTGGAGGTCAACTATGATCATTTTTGTGACCCACAAGTGCGTTTATCAGCAAATCTTGAGAAGTTAAGTGGAGATAAACGATGGCAACGGAAGAAATTGATTTTATGTTTTCTTCTGATGTATTCCATTTTATTAGCAGCTGACATAAGTTTGACATCGTTGGTTTAATACATTGTTACTTAAAGTGATGGGTCGCTGCCATTTGTAGAAAGCGTGATGTCAAGTTTACCTTCGATCAGTTAGCAACAAATTCTGTACTCAAATTGCATGCTCTTTGAGCATTTGAAAATCAATACGATGTACTCCAACATATCATTAATGCGTAATTTGCTAGAATTACATATCTAGTAGAAATACAGTCTGGACGCAACTAGATCCCTCCGTGGTGTAACTGGAATTTCGTCTGTATTTTATTCATTTATCTGATTGTAAGAAAACCTCGGACGTTCGGAGAATATGAATAACAAGAAGAGCAGAGGCTAAGTTTCTCCACGACGAAGGAGTACCACTACTATCCTCTTAGTACTAGAAAAACCACATTTCTGCTACAGAAGACCGCGCATACTATGCTTCTACAGTATTGGATTGGTTTGAAACGTTTCCATTTAGCTGCAGTAAACCTACTTTCATTCAAAATTTAATTAAAATGGATTATATCAAACTATAAATATGGAATATAAAGGGAAATTCCACTACAATTGACTGAACAGAGAAATTTCCTTCTTTTTTTCACGGAAATCCAATTCCAGCATAAACCCAAAATTATTAAATTTTCGATTGTTGGAAGAAAACCCCCCCGAAAAGATCATCATCTGTTGGGAAACTTTCTAAAATATTTGTTAACAATAGAAAGAGATGAGATGCGGGCAATGAATGCAGAAAGGTAGAAAATGTATAAAAGTAAATTTTACGAAAAGACACACAGTTTGTTTGTCGGGGCAGGCAGACAAGATACGCTGACATATAAAATAAAAATCCTGACTGTTGGTAGGTCAAAAAAAAAACACATCCTGGCTGATTTTCAGACCATCTACCTGAAATGAAATTAAAATCCTAACAAACATTTCTCTTCATTATAATGCTCTACTGCCAACTGAAAACACAAACATTTGGAAAAAAAGAGGCGGAAATCCGTTCAGCGAATTAATATTTCGCCTTGTCAGTATATACGTTTATCTCGATGTTTGAAATGCCGACAATTTTTGAATTATCTGGGAATTTATGCTGCAGCGACATACCAACGAACAAGACATTGTATTGTTGAGCCTTAAATAGCTGAGACAACTGAAGACATGGTAACAATACAGAAATTCTTTAAAGAAACACACCTTCACAGATGTAACTTTTCTATGATCTCTAGCATTTGTTTTGTAAATTTGGAATTATTTATTTGATCTTTCATTTTAAAAACATGTTAATATTCGAAATTAGATATTAGAAAAACAAGATGAGTAAAAAATCCACTTCAGTCTTTTTTGTTTTTTAATTTTTCTCGTATCGTAAATTCAAAACATCAAATGGAAATCTCATGCAATTCGTTTTTCTCTCGTTTCTCTGTTCTTTTTTTTCTAGTTATTTATAACCAAATCTCAAAAGCATGTTATCGATCTTTGGTTTGGTTTTCATCTCTTTTATTTGAGCCGTACATAATGATTTTATCTAAATTGAGTATTTAGTTAGGCAGTTTTCGGTAGTCTTTCAAAAAAAAAAATTACATTTCTATCATTATTAACGTATTTTATAAGTTGTTCTGTGAATCATTCGTTAAGTGTATGCTTTAAAACAAATCTTTGCTCCGAAAAAAGACAGCTGGCATTCTTTTTAACGATTCGTTATAATTCTTATCACTAATCGTTGATATTTTAAATTCAAAAGATAATCAAACTCCCTTGAGTTGCTTAGCTTTATTTGCATTAGGAATTCTTTATTCCATTCTCAATGTTTCTTACAATAATCGAGTTTGAAGAAAACGTACATTCTTTAACTTGCCATTTTTACGCTCTAGGCTCCCAACCTAATTTTTCCTAACTGAAGCTCCTTTCTTTTAGAAGACAACAAAAAAAAAAAGATTGATAACAGCCGTTCTATAACTTATTCGATAATTGCTTTGCATTTAATAAATATAGTTTTAACAACAAAACTATACGACAAGAAATGGAGCTTTTCCTCTGTTTATGTTGGAGATTATGAAACGTTTCGCTACGTAAACGTCTTGATAATTTATTCAAAGTTTACTTTTGCTTGTTTTTGCTATTCCAACAACAAATTACCATTAGATAGTAGCGAAAATTTGGAGAAACTACCATCTGAATTGTAGACAAATCAAGCTGTTAACGTAAATTAATCGATTAAGATAATCTTTATACGTTCGCATGCCTTCAAGGATAATTGCATGGTAACTGATACGATATTATACAGTTCTATTCATGTTCTAATAATCATTTTGACCTGCATATAGCTATTATGGGAAGATAAGGTTTTAGGAACTATAAGATCGTCTCAACTCTACCATAATGAATTAACACTATTGTCAATTTGAAGATAGAACTTAATTTATTAAGCACACAATACAAGTGTAATAAATTACGATTTAATTAATTTGGTAGTCAGAAAAACACAAGCGATTCCATCAGTTTTTTCTTTTTCTCGGGCGAAATATCTCGACATGTCCAGTTGGAATTGCATGTTAAGAAAATAGACAGAAAGTCGACATCTACAAAGAAAATTCATCGTTGGAATCGATTCTGTGATAAAGGTCTAGTCCAACTTCAATAAGAAATTTGACAAATCACATGTAAAATTTCGACAGGCTCTTATACGATAACGTATTTTTAGTATTAATTCGATTTTTCAACATTGTTTTGACTACACATTGGACTTGAATCAATTGTGATCTGATAAGGTTTAGAATTTTATTCCATGTAAGTTGAACAGTAAAGCTTTAATAGTAGTAACAGAACCACTTCTAGACATCTATATATGTAAGTAAAGCTCGCAGGATCACACTGGCTAGGAAATCCGATTCGCATTTTCAAAAGGAGCTTTTCCAAATATCCAAACAAAAAGTCTGCTATAATACCAAGTGAATCAATGAATCGATCATACAGATTTCAAAGAACTAGATATTCAACAAATAATATCGTCCGCTTTAATTTATGTTATTACAGTTTCCAATACATTTGATTATTTGATTAGAAAGTTGTGTAATTACTGACAGTTGACTCATTACTCCATATTTCATTAGCGTGATGTTTGTGTATCTGTATGATGTCGGATAATCGATATTTCGCATTATTTCCATGTATATCGTGACATTGAGTCTTTCATTGTTCAACTATATAATTCACAATTAGGGCAATATGGTGGATGCGTTACTATGGACAAACCGTTCTGCAGCTTCTCTAAATAATTAATTAAAATCCAAATTATTCTGTTCATCACGCTGGAAAATATACTTTGAAGTTGACGATTTGAATCATCCAGACTTTTAGAGATTCTAAATACGGTAAAAATTCTCTTCAAGACAGCTTAAAAATGTCACATTTTTCCAAATAAGTAATTGACAAAGGTGTAACATGCCAGCAATGGAAATTTCTGTTTGAGGCGTTACTGTGTTAGTTTGATTAGCTTTTACCCAATTTCTGCATTATTAATTTAACTTTCAATGTTATCAACAATGCATCGTTGGTCAGAGCTTGATCGAAATTCCATCTAATAGAGATTTTATTATTTACAGATCAAATTCACACAGGTCTTTATTGTAGTGTTAGTATTGATAACTTTACCATATAAAGTTTCGCTGTTCGATTTTTCAATTTAATATTCATCCAAACTTTTGTTATTTTTTGTATTAAAATGCCCTCAATTTTGGGAATATTAACGTGAAAAGGAAACTTTCTATAACTATAAATATAAATGTTTTTCAAAAGATATTGTTATGGATTCGATTTTGTGAATTTGACTTCGTGGGTTTTTTGAGAAATCACACTTTGCAGAA
>JAZBGY010001600.1:0-19272 GCA_037414755.1 Lydus trimaculatus
TTTGTTGGGAGCTCATGTGAAGTTGCAGTACAGTGTTGCATCCCTCCAGGTCAAGTGAGGAATTTATTTCTACAGAAAAAAGACAAATGTGTGGGCAATGATGATACCATTGAATGTAATGGCTTTCATGGGTATTCATCATTACGAACTAATAGTGATATAAATTGTCTGACTGGCGTTTTCTTTGATAGATTCACTTTGCTTCTTTCGTTTTTGACTAATGTCCATAAAAACTCTAAATTAAGCCCAGAAAACAAATTGTTTCTATTTTTAATGAAACTAAAACTTGGATTGTCATTCTCTGCGTTGGGAGTACTTTTCCAACTTCACCATACAACTTGTTGCAGAATATTTTTATCGGTATGTGAAGAGTTGTCTCAAAAAACTAAAAAATTTATATTCTGGCCTAGCCGAAGCACTATAAATATGACAATGCCTCAAGCATTTAAATTACATTTTCCGAATTGCAGAGCTATCATAGACTGTACCGAAATAAAAATACAGCAACCCAAGAAAGTCGACCAAAGAATTTATACATACTCACAATACAAATCAGCTTTCACTGCCAAATTCTTGATTTCAATTTTGCTAACGGGTTTTATAAGTTTTGTGTCTAAGTGTTATGGTGGTAGAACAACAGATACCTTCATAACAAATGATTGTGGATTTTTAGATCTTTTGGAACCCAACGATGTGATTTTAGCTGATAAAGGTTTTCCTGGCATCAAATGTAAAGATAATGTGGTACTAGTTATTCCCCCTTTTGTACATGAAGGGCAGCTCTCATTTGAAGAGGTAGAAGAAACTTACACTATTGCTAGTGTACGAATACATGTAGAAAGATCTATCGAAAGACTCAAAATTTATAATATTTTAAACAAGATTCCATATAATTTATTTCAATATTTAGACGACATTGTTTTTATGTGCTGCGTATTAACTAATTTGCAACCACCAACTATAGCAGACTGTGCGGAGGATGATGATAAATAACTAGATATTATGTCTAGAGACTTATTTCAATTATATAATTCAACTGTTTTTATAATGGTTCACCTTTATTATTTACGATATTTACACCTAACACCTGAAATAAATATTTTTTATGTTTTACAAAGTACATGCAACATATTTTTGAAATATATTTGTTTTAATTTATGTAACACTTCTCTTGTAAATTTTTCATCAAAAGGAACTACTACTACTTTATAAGTTTTGTTTGCAGAACAAAAGACAACAAAATCGCATTCTGCAACATTAAGGACTGCCATATTTAATTGCACCTGCGTGTAGTACAAATGCTTTTTGTTCAACATTAGCCTGCCTTTTTCTCTCTTCAGATAAATGCAGTGGTCTTCTATCGATTCAGCAGATACACTTGTTCCTAAAGTAACTAATTATTTTAAATATTCATAGTTATAGATGAACTCACCTATGAAAGGACATTTGATTTCTAAAAGCTTTGTTGGCTTGTTGTTCACCATAACTACTCCATCTGGTGATACAGCAAGCCAAGGATCCGTCTGACAGATTACAATTCCTGTCTCCAGAATCTGGCAATTTTTGTCACTGAATATAAGAAATAAGAAAACGAATCAAAACTTTTAAATTTGGAATACTTTTGAATGCTTTTAGATTCTTGGAATTATTAACTGGCTTAAAGTTTTCTTTAAATTGATTAAAACTAACAGCAAAAGAAGTTAAGTTCGATGCCTATTTTATTGAGGTATTCCTCTATCTACATTTTAAATACTTACTTGGCATATTGTAACCTTGCAGTAGGTTCCCAAGCAATTCCATGTCGAGTGAATTTATTACTGAATGGCCTTGGGTAAAAATATTTCCTGCTTTTCTCAAGCCATTCGTTTCCTTTATACGTAAATAAAGGATAAGCTCTCGATGCGGTGATCCTGAATTTTCTTTCCAATTGCCATTGTATTTTATCACTTGATGTTTGTAAACATACATCCATGGCATTACAAGGGAAATTTTGGTTGTATGTTTTCAAACAACAAGGTAAAATCATTCCAATAGCTTGGTCATAAAGATCTTTCAACACACTAGATGCAACTTGTCTTGAAATGAGTTGTTTAATACCATCACGAATGTGTGTCATGTTAGGTATAACAATTTGTACATTAGACAAGACCCTAAGACGTACAAAAAAAAACAAAACAGCAGAGGGGACTAACAATAAAAAATGAACATATCAATTGTGTAAAATTACTGGGACATGATAATGCAGCACTAGTATACAATATTTATACAACCTGATATGAAGTTTTGATTCTTCATGCCGCAGCATATATTCAAGCATTGAGGGCCTTTCAAATGAAACCATGTCCTTGTGGACTTCTACAGGGGTGAAGACTTTTGAAGCCTTTCGAACCCCAAAAATATTTGTCCATCGCTGACCCTTTCAATACTTCTCCTTTGCAATCTTCCCCACTGATGGCTGATTCCACTTACAAGGACCACTGGTTTTTGTTAACGAATCTTCTTCATTAACAAAAATTACAGTGGCCGAGATATGTTAAAGTGCCCTGAAACTCCTGCAACGCAACTACAAAGTGCAGTAGAAACGTTCCTTGATGAGTCAATCTGAAATTCGCATTGTGCTGAATTATAAACAGTATCAATTAGGTTCTTGACTTACGGAAATTTTAACGTCGTAAGGCGGAAGATTAACACAAGTTTGTCTTATGACTTTTACGGTGATAACACCCGCCTTTTCGGTAATATTCCGCACATGCCCGGCTTCTTTCAAATTACGACCTTTTTCGGCATTGCCTTTAGTTTTATGTGTATATAACACTCCCGAAAACCCGCAAATTTTTACAATTTCCATTCTAAAAACCAAAAAGTTGAGTTAAAACTGTAACGAATACGAAAACTATAAAAACCTATTAAAACACTAACACAATACACATAAATAGTACAAAACAATATAAAAACAAACACGGTACAAAAAAATATAAAAACAAACACGGTTCAAAAAAATATGAAACACAATCCAAAACACAGTTAAAACACTCGGTATACAATACACTTGCAAAACATCAACAAGTTTGTTTTCCTACCAAAATTGCACTTTTAAGCCGCTAGGTGTCGCAGACGGGTGCGAAATTTGAAATGTGCACACCGCTTATAGGGTAACATTCTCTGACATTCAAAGACAGCATGTTTTGGGTCACCAACGGCATCCGGACAGAAGAAGCATCGATCATCACGTTGTTTGCCGATACGTTTTAAATATGTATTGAAGCTACCATGACCGGTGAGTACTTGTAAAATATAGTAATTTGTGCTTCCATTCTTCCGGTTGTACCATGTATCAATATCTTTAATCAGTTCTCTTGTCCATCTGCCGTTGGCCGTTGCCTGCCATTGAGCTTGCCATTTTTCGATGGTTCGCTGTCTTTCTCTTAGTCTGCTATCAATGGAATTATCATCGTAGGTTGCATATCGTTCTTCAACCATTAGTTCAATTGGTATTATTTTGGCAATCACGTCGGCTGCTTCTGTAGAAACGGTGCGATACATATGCCCTATACGTAGAGCTGCTCTTCGCTGTATTTGTTGCAGCATAACATTATACTTTTTTATTCGAGTTGCACTATGCCATACTGGGGCACCATATAACAATGTCGACTGAATAACGGAATACAGCACTCTTCTTTTGTACTCTGACGGACCACCAATGTTGGGCATCAATCGGACTAAAGCGGTCAATGTTTTATCCGCTTTCATGCAAGTCTGGTAGACATGTTCTCCAAAAGTTAGACCTTGATCAATCCAAATACCAAGATACTTGAGTGATTTTACAGGAATAATATCATTATTTTCTATCTTGCATTTAACTTCTTTCTTAGGCCTTCGGCATTGCTTTAAAAATACTGCTTCACTTTTTTGTGCAGCCAGGCATAGATCATGATCTTCTAACCAATTCTTTATGGTTTTGAGCACCTTATTGGTGTTTTTTATCAATTGTTTCTCTGTGTCGCCAGTGCTGAGCACCGCGAGATCATCAGCATATGCAATCAGGTGTGTGTCAGCTGGAGTTTTTATTCTAAGCACGTCATCGTACAGGATGTTCCACAGTGTTGGTCCAAGGACCGAACCCTGTGGAACTCCCGCCGTTATTGAAAATTCTGTTCTCTGATTTAATTTAATAACTCTATCTCTAAAATAGTCCTGCGTAATTTGAACTAGATATGAACTGATTTCAAGTTTCCTCATTTTTTGGATTATCTGCAACCAGGAGGCAGGATTAAATGCATTTTTAATATCCAGTGTGGTCAATGCACACCATTTCCGATTATCTACTCTATTGTTATATGATCTGACGAGTTCTATCACTCTGTTAACAGCCATGATGGTGTTTCTGCCCTTTCTAAAACCAAACTGTTCATTAGATATTGCGTTTCTTTGTTCCAATTCTCTGTGCAGTCTATTTACTAGTAGCGTTTCCATGAATTTTGCCATGGTATTCAATAAACAAATTGGCCGATATGTCGGGGCATTATCAGTCGATTTCTTAGGCTTTTCTATGAATACCACTCTTGCTTCTTTCCATTGTTTAGGAAACTTCCCAGATTTTAAAACGTTGGTAAAGATATGTTTGACAAACTCTAATCTTTTATTAACAATTTCTTTAAGCGCTTCGGGAGAAACATTATCTGGCCCGGGTGCCTTGTTTGTTTTAATTCTGATGCAGGCTTCTCTTATTTCTTCATCGCTGAAGGGTTCTATATTTTGCACATCAATTGAAGGCCACTCAATCTTTGGATGCGTTGGGAATAGTTCCCGGGATATCTTAATCTTTTCATCGATGGTTAGGATGTTCGTTTTTATTTTTGGTTTTACGGTTCTCATCATGATTTTATAACGATCCCCCCATACATCTTCTTCTATTTTATTTATCAAATCATTCCAACATTTCTTTTTTGTGTCCTGTATTAAATATCTAAGTCTTTGCTTGTAGTTTTTGTATTCTATGTAGGTTTGCTCGGCTTCTTCGGTGTTACTGTCTCTTTGGTTTAATCTAATCATTTTTCTTGTTTCTATTGTCTGGCGTCTGAGCTCTTGTATTTCAAATGTCCACCAATATGATATCGATGATCCATTATTTACATACATTTTTGAGGTTGAATTTTCATAGGCTTGTTGGACTGCAGCAATACTGGATTCTGTTGTCAAATGTGTGTCATTTGTTAAATTATCAAGTTCTTCTATAAGTTTGTTCAAGTTTGTTCTTGCATATATTATTGTTGTGGTATTTTGATCTCTGTTATTTTGTTTATTTCTGGTTTCTATCCCGAAGAATATATAATTATGCGGGCTTAGACTTTCTTCATGTTGTGTCAGTCTTTTTGAACCTGTTGCTTACTGCTGTTATGTCGATGAATGATTTCTTATTCTTGAATTGGAAAGTTGGATTATTACCGTCGTTCAATATGATCATGTTTTTTGATGCTAACCATTCAGCTAATATCTCCCCACGTTTATCCTCTTTTGGCGATCCCCATTGAAAGGATTTTGCATTAAAATCCCCTCCTATTATAACTTTTTTCTTGCAGCAACTTATGTCTTTCTCTAAATCTATTATGTATTGTTCAAAACTTTTGACATTTATGTTTGGGGAAATATAGCAGCTATATACAACAAAATTATCAAATTCTACCCAAACCGCTCCATTTATCGAACCATTTCTTTTAACTTTGTTTTTTGTTCTGTTCCAGATTGCTGCATCCATTTTGGGGTCTGTCATCCAGATCGGCTTACCCATCTCTTTTTTGTTTGGCTCAGACACTAGCACTATATCTACGTTGTGTTTTGCAGCAGTTGCATAAATGAGATCCTGTGCCGCTTTGCTGCGATTAGCATTTATTTGAAGAAAATTAATCATTTTGGATTGAGTGACCTACCCTAATTGAAGCGAGGACATTTTTAGCCATCACGGCCGTTTTGTTGGAGACACAGTTAAAATTAATAAATAAGAATAAATATATAATAAATAGAATAAATATGGACGTTTCACAAACACACAGTTGTTATATGTATCTCTATAAATAAATAATTTGTATATATCACAGCCGAATAAAATTGTATATGTAGATGTAAATAAAAATTTTATAATATATATGTTCTTGTAGATAAATTGGTAAATATATATCTATTTGACTAGAATGTTCTAATATATCACAATTATTTTCGTATGTATTGTTTGTCTTGCCTATCACAGCCATAATCACCACCATACTATGCATTTTTTGTATGTCAATTGTGTATAAATATATCTCTGTTTTAAAATTTGAAATAAAAACGATGATAACAATAAAAAGTGTATGAATAAAATTTAACAGCTTCAGTATCACAGATAGATGAGTAATTATATTTACCACAGTGTCAATTGTATATAGATATATCTTTGTTTTAAGACGAACAATAAAAACAGTAAAATGTGTATAAATAAAATTTAACAGCTTTGGTATCACAGTTGGATGGATCATTACATATATCACAGTCAATTTCTTTGTCTTGAGATCAAAGATAATTGGTTCAAATATCACAGGTTTCGGTATATTTTCGATCTTTTGTTTTATCATGTTGTTTTGTCTTATTATGTTGCTGATC
The DNA here is from genome assembly GCA_037414755.1 of Lydus trimaculatus. Classification (NCBI taxonomy): domain Eukaryota; kingdom Metazoa; phylum Arthropoda; class Insecta; order Coleoptera; family Meloidae; genus Lydus; species Lydus trimaculatus. Next base: position 6,637 of record JAZBGY010001600.1, read on the forward strand.
CGCTCGGCTGTCCCAATTCGGATTTGCCATCGGTAGTTCTATTTCTGCTGGTTGATTGTGGTGTTCTGGCAGCTCTAAGTGCACTTCTATATTTAGGGCAGCCCATTGTATCTAGTTTGTGACCTTTGATCATACATATTGCACAATAGAATTCATTCTGACATGTAGCCGCAGTATGATCGTTGCCGCTACATCTAAAGCATAGTTGTCTTCTGCTCTTCTCTTGACATTCGTAGGCCATATAACCGTAGTCCCAACAGTTGTAACATTTTTGAATCTTTATCTGTTCTCTTATTCTACAGTTGATCCAGCCGATCTTGATTCTTCCCGCTGATATAAGCTGCTCAGCGGCATGTTTTGTACCTTCAACTACGGCCATCCGGTTTTCGCCATAAATCTTGACCATCTTTTTAATTTTGATATTGTCGGTGTATTCGCCTGTTATAGCGGCTTTTAATGCTTTTTCCACCTCATCTTGTTCTGTCAGTGCATCAATGTCTCTTATCATTAAAATTGTCTTTTGGGACTTTTTACTTCTTATTTCTGTCCCCTCTACACTGGCCGCAATTTCGTTTTTGAGTTTATCTACGTGGCTTTCTTCGTTTCCTTTTATAGTCATCATAAGCTGTCCTGTTTTTGTCTTTCTTAGAGTTTTAATTTCGACTCCTAGTTGATCAATATTAATGTTACCCTTTATTTTTTTAAGGAGGTCTGCGTAACTATCCTTATCGGATTTCACCCATATCACACCCTCATCTTTTGGTCTATTAACAGTTTTTGATTTTTGTACATTTGTTCCTATCTCACTTTTCCCATCTGCATGTTGGTTTTCTATCGCTGCAGGATTATTTCCATGTTTGTTCTCCTAAAAGCATATTCGATTAAGTTTCTCATCACTGTTACCTCATTTGGGCTATCCCATGCGATAGCCAGTTTCTTTTTGGTCTTTCCACCAGCTGGTTTCTTAGTTTTTCTAAAGCTTGGACTGTGATGTTAACGTTTGGCTTGGTTTCCACCTCTTCCCCTATGTCAAGGAGGAAGCTTGATCTTTCTTCCACTATTATTGATTCTCCTATTTTCGTGGATGTTTGTGTGGTAATATTTGCAACATCACCTGGTTTTAAAAGGTTTGTATTTAAAGCTTGTCTTATTTCAAAACTCTTTTCGCCGAATTGTTTTGTTAGGCCTCTATCATTACTTGAGCTTGAGCTCTTTATTATGGCCACATCAAATTCCATTGGTGCTGTGAATGGGTTGCCTGTCTTCAACTTTGTTAATTTATACGCTCTTTCAGGCCATACCTCCTGGAACGTAGTTTTTATCTCTTCCATATTGTTATGTTCACAATCCATTAGTGATGTTATATGTCTATATCGCTCATCATCAATTGTCGTTTGTAGCGTTTTTCCGGTTATATTTCTGTATTCTGTTTGGCAGAATGCATCTTTCATAGCGGGTTTTGAACACGAAGATTGTTCCATGGGTTTTAATTCTTCCAGCATCTTTATTTGTTTTTTATCATTTATTATTTATTTTTCGGTCAATGTGATCAAGCCCGTCATCTCTAAGGTAAGGCGCTTGACCTCTCGGTGAACGTTATAATTTTCCTTGCAGAATTTTGATAATTCTTCCATTTTCTTTTTCAGGGCCTGAAAGGAGTTCTTTTTTGTAATCATCGATGTACTAGGAGTTTGATCATCCTTTGGGCTTTCTTTACGAGCTCTCTTTTTACTCTGTTTGGGTTCATCATCATCTATCACTACTATATTGGGATCCGAATGGCATCTGCCAATCCCAGGTGATTTATTTAGTTTAATCATCGTCTTTGACGGAGGGGTCCTGAAAACAGTCTCCCTCCGCACAAAGGGGTCTGGTATATCATCAAATTTTCCAAGTCCTGATTCAATTGCCGGGTCAAATTCTTGGGGCTGGCATACTTCACGTTTTTTGGCTACCGTCAGCCTGTGGGGTGTATCAAAATCAACCGGCAACGGAGCCCCACCGAGTCACTACTTAGTTCATGATTGCGCCGCCGGAGGGGGGATTTCTACACCAGGTGGTCCCCTAACCCACCCGTGTTCTCATTGTCCATGTCTTGCCATTGTCATTACCATCTGTGTCAAACCATGCCGAACCGTAGACCAAGAATCATTTCCATTTTCGTTGCAGTTCCCTTCCTCGTTTGTTTCCCGACCCTGCCTTCCACCGGGGTTGGTTACCCGATGTCCAGCAGGGTTGCTCGGGTTAACAGGGTCCACCACGTGAAGGTGAGGATAGGTAATGGACAGTGAGAGGCAGTGAGTGCCGTCTAGGAGTGTGGGACTCGCCGTAGCCCTATCCACTAAAACTCCACCTCATCTCCTCGCCCTACCCTGGACCGCCGGGGCATAAACATCAGGGTAGGTCTCTGTCTACCATTACCTACGGTGTCTTCTCCATGTCACCATCGATGAAATCCTCTCTAGGAGTACAACCATTAAGGTCATCGATAAAGTCATCCAACGAAGAGGGGGAGGGGCATGGGGCAGGGTTCAAAAACCAGAGAATCACGTTAAGCCAAGACATAAGGTGACAAGAAGGGAAAAGTAATGCGGTCAATCAGCTAGATAGCTAGTTGTCGCAGACGATCAAACTCTCGATCATTCCTCCTCAATAGTTTTTCAAAGTACAGACCAATGACATTCCAATTTTCTTTGTTCTTTAACATTACCGGGACTAGGTTGTCAGGTGTCAGTTGGCCCACTCTATTCACCAAGGGAATTCTTAGGTCATCAAATGCTCCGCAAGCAAAAATGGCATGTTCTGCATTATCCGTTACCAGGCATTCTGGACACAGGTCGTCTGGCCACCGATCAAAACGATGTAAATATGTCCGTGAATGTATAAGTAAATAGATGGTGTAAATATATCTTTGTCTAAATAAAAAATTAAATAAGAAACTTTCACAGATATTATCACAATGCTTACCGACTTACTCAAAGACCTCGTCTCCAAGTGTGGTGAGCCGTCTTCTCTTGTTACTTAGTGCTGCTCTAAATGCGTTGCAGCGGATGCTCCGCATTCTATGATCACCTGTTCTACAGAGAGGACATCTTACCTCATTTGTGCAATCCTTCGTTTTGTGGCCTCCCTGACCACAATTGAAACAACTTTGCGATAAGTCTTCCGCAGAATCGCAGTCTTTTGCCGTATGTCCGTATTTAAGGCACTTGTAGCATTGAGTCACGTTTAGGCGTTCTTCTACCCTAGCTCTTACTACGCCTATGGAGATGAACTTTTTATTCACCAACTCCTTGGCTGCGTCTATATCTGCCGTGACAGTAACTGTCTGCGTATTGTTTCTTGTAGGACGCATTTCGCCCACTTTCATCACAGTTGGTTTAATTTCCAAATTCTTCATGATCTCGGCTTCGACCTCTTTATTTGTAATTGTTGCATCCAGACCTCTTATGTATAATGTTTTGGTTCTTGCATTTCTTTTCGTTTGTCTAACCTTAATATCTTTTAGAGTCTCTGTCAGTTTGTCTTGAATTTTCTTTGTGGCGTCCGCGTCTTTATCTATAATAATCAACATCTCGCCGTCTTTTGTACTTCTCACATCACGTATCGTCTTTGTTTCATCCATACCTTTTAGTGCAGTTTTAACTTTGTCCAACGTTGTTTTAGAATCTTTCGCTGCGCCAGATAAAACGATTGCGTCGGTGTTGAATTGTCGAGGCGGTCTGCTAGCACCAGTTTCCGCGCTTGGCATCTTTGGCACATACATGTTTACAACTATGTTTGTATCACTAAATATCGTCTGGATCATTTTCCTCATGTCGATAGCGTTTATACCAGCAATTTTGTGTGTCGTTATGCTTTCGACATTGAGACTTTGTGTCTTTTCCTTTGCCCTGTATAGAGCTTCCCATAGTCTCTCTTCTGTATGGTCGGTCAGCATTTTTATTATAAATCGCTTCTTTTCGACCCAACTGTTGTCTATGTTTACTTTTGTCGTCATTTCCATGACGTTCATTTCACCAGTGAGCTCTTGCAATTCTGGGTATTTATCACAGTACAGTTTCTGTATACTCTTGCTCATTTGCAGGTCTCCTGCCTCAGCAATGACAATTTCACACTTATCTCTGGTGCTTAGAGGGTTGCCTTCAACCATATTCACATTTTTGAATATTGCTGTATTCCATTTCAGCATTTTTATTTGTTTGTACTCCTCAATGGTTTTGGTGCTTTTCACCTGTTCTGCTGTGACACTCTTTTCCCTGTTTACAATACTCGCAAAGGATCTGTAGCCTGTAATCGCAGGGTCAGTTTGGGTACCCATAGCCCTTGTTTCTACATTTTTACTATTTGTCTCCATTTCGTTTGCCAATAATTGCTGCGCCAGTTTCTCGATCGTCGTATGTAGATTTGCTTTGATTAAGCTGTCATTAGTATTCTCTTTTTCAATATCGTCCATAATTAAAACTATCTCTTTGCATAAATCTGTCAATTGTCTAGGTATACCTTTCTTGCTCGTACAGCATTGGGCTAGTTCAGATATTTTAGACCTCATATTCCGTACGGTTTTGCTTGTGTTTGCCAGCTCCCCGTTGTCAATAGACAGAGCAACCGCCTGTGACCTATCTCTCTTCTTCCTAATGGCTTTTTGTTTCTTTATTATTATTTCTTCCGGACTATCTTGTCTTTGTCTCTTTTTGTCATTACTCTTTTCCTCATCACTAGAAGAGCCCAAGTCTGTTAAATCTATCGGATCTGTATATATGGACGTCTCCGTTGCTTTCTCTGTTCGCTCCGGTGGTGTTCTAGGAAGAGTAGACTTCGGCGTAAAAGACAACTTTTCGTCTGATAAGCTTAGGTCTTTCTCTTCACCCTGAGGCTGTTGGTCGGCATCAAGCGTAGCCTCGCCACTTGATGCCCCTGTTTTCGAAGATTTTTTTATCCATTCAGTTCCCACGAATCAGGGCCAAAAATGGTCACCCCCAGGCAGTGGACCCATACCTGGAGGAAGGCATTTGTTCTATGGGGTGCGCCAGGTGCCCCATGGGGAGGACAACGCTGGGGATTGACCTAACGTGCCAACCAGGAGAACATAAGTTCCACTACCCCATCGGCACCAGTCCTTCCAACCGACCTTAGGGTTACGGTTATTTTATAGAGGTTGTCTCCTCGCGAGCCGGCCGATTAAGGCAGGCCCCCCGTTCGTGATCCTAGCACGACGTTCCCACACCACGCCCTGTGTGAGTTGCTGAGGTGCTAGTCACGTTTACGGTATTAGGACATGAGTAGCGCTCACTCATGCCCAGCTCGGATTAACTTCGGGGTCGCAAAGCCCGTACCACATCAATCTGATGTGGATCCTGAAGTGGTGTGAGTCACGCTTAGCTTCACCACTCATCCTGAACCTGTCCGGCATGGGTGTCCCTGCCAGGGGTCTCAACGACCCCCGCCGGCATGGCCCCAGGAATCATCATGGCTACTGAGCCCCTCCACCACGACAAGGTGGTGACTCCCGGAGGGGGACCTGACCTGACCTGACTTTTTTATGGGTATAGTGGGCGCCAAGGCTAACCCAGCAAGTGACCCTTGCGAAAGCACCACTACAGGAATTCGTTTGACACATACTTCGGTAGTGGCGCGAAACAAATTCTTTCGTTCTTTTTTGATTATTCTTTTTAATTATCTTATCTTTCATCAATTATTTAATTTTGTTTTTTTCAATTTATATCAAATGTATAACAGCAAAAAAAAATGAAAATGAATTTGAATTTAATCCCCTTATCTATTTGGTTTTTAAAGCATCTTTTAAAATTAATAATATTTCAAAAATTGTGTCTCTTAATGGTCCGCACGCGGTACATCCAATATCATTGAAAACGGGGGAAAAGATCACGGTCGCATTTTTCAATTTGAAGCAAAGGTCGATAGCTCGAAAGATCGGGAAGACATAGGGCTGTTTCCGATGCTAACTTATATTTCATAAAATTTAAAAAAAATCAAGAAATGTTAAATACTAAGGGAAAAAACTACGCCTTCAAATTTAAATTTTTCGTCATAAATTTGACATAATTTCAAAGAGAAAACAACGGAATGTAAATAGAATTTTTTATCATATATCATATTACATTTAAATATGTAGACAAAACGCTAAATATAGAAATAAATAAAACACATCAAGAATTAAAAAATCATGGGACATTTCCACAAATGATCTCTCTCTAATTTGAATAGTCAAGTTAGGAAATTTAAATATTTGGTTGGATACAATTTTCTGCTTGCATTTGAAATTTTTAGAGATTTGTGGATTTACAGATAAAGAAAAACTATAAATAAAGAATATTGTTTTACATGTCGAATATACTTTATTTATGAGAGCTGCTTTGTTTTTGTTATTTCATTCGATAATGTTATGATTTTAAAATCTATCTATTTTGTATTAGAGACAATGTACAGGTTGTATTGATGTTAAAAGTGGCAAGCTGCCGTTAGGTACTTTGATCGGTTGTTGTTTACAAAATGAAAATTTAAACAATAACGAAAAACAATTCTTTTCACAATCGTTAGATATTTTTGCATAAAAATAGTCCTTTCACATTACTCCATCTACTTATTGTTAGTATAGCAGCTTAGTAGTTATGAATATTTTAAAGTTTAAAAAATTGAAAATTAATTTTTTTATGTTATAAAATTTTTAATATAATATTTCAATGATTGTCAACAATATTTTCTACATGAATTCCTAAATTCTCATCGATAATAACCTTTTTTGTAATTAACAGCAATAAGTCGTTCGCGTATCGATACGGCCTGAATTTCGTAAATATTGTCCTCTCATTCGCACTCTCGCAGCTGAAATGACTCAAAGTGCAAAAGAAAATGGTGGTGGATGTTTCAAAAATTATTGCAATTATTTTTTTAAATAATTTTTTAAATGTTCACAGTGAGGACGCAAAGTCGATTTGTTTTGTTTTTTGAACTTTTTTCCCTCAATTAATCACACACACCATTATATTGTTACTACTGTTTCTTTTTAGCATTATATTATCTCATGTGCCTTGTTGTACGTATTACAATATTGCCACCAATATTTTCAATGAATTTTTTATTGAAACTACTGTCAATCCTTTGAGAAATCTTGCCGACAATATTCTGTTCATTGCATAGAGGGTGTATATAAAGAAAAACGTGTTTTTTTTTTGTTAAAAACAATACTGAAAAATACGTTATAAACTTGTTTTGATTGGAAATTCGAGGAAGGGATATTATTACAACGTTATTGAGAGCTATTTCAGGGACCAGAACACCCCGGATCCCGGTAATTTGTACCGGCTATACCAGCTGTACCCCTCGTTTGGCGGACCTGGTTCAGGGCATAGTGACGAAGTCGATCGGTAAACTATTCCCAATGACATTTTTTTCAAATACAGTCAGGTAGAATATACAGGTTGTACTGATGATAAAAGTATCGGAGTATCGGTGTTGTTTTAAAAACTAAAACAGCGAAAATCAATTTTATTCTAATCGGAACAATTTTTTTCATAATCCTTGGGCTGTTTTTGCATGGAAGTATCCTTACACTCATACTCTCTCTAGTATAATACAGGAAAACCTCGATTATCGCCATATTCGATTTATTGTGATTTATGATTTGGTACCAAAAATTCAATTATTGCCCTGCAAATTCGAATTATCCCGATTTTAAAGGATTTGCAAATGAGCTAATTCGTGTTATCAATGGTATAACTGAGGTAGGTTTCTATCGCGGTACTTTCCATGGCAATAATCACGATAATCGAGGTATTCATGTAGTTTATTATTTATAAATCATGAAATCAGATACATTTAGCAATAAGAAAATATATTTGAAAATTAATTATTTTGGATTTTATAATTTTTTATATAATATTTCAATTCCGAATATTTCATTGATAACCTTTTTTTTTATTAATGTTGCTCTCTCATTTGCACTCGTGCGGCAGAAATGATTCAGAGTGCAACACAAAATGAGTATGGATAGACGTCAATAGAACCTTTGCAATTTTTTTTTAATTATTTTTTTAATGTTTTTTACAGTGATGCTTGGTAAAAAGTTCATTTTTGTCTGATGTTTTTTTTTTAAAACAAGTTATTGTTTTAAAATCTATTTAGTTTGTGTTTCTGTATACAAATCTATCTACAGAGACAGAATCTTGAAATTGTTTACATACATATACATATAGGAATGAACCCCCCCCCCCCTCTCCAATTAATCATCCACCCCATTGAATTGTTGCTACTGTTTCTTTTTGGCATTATATTATCTCATATGTTGTGCTTTGTTGTACGTATTGCAATATCCCCACCAATGTTTTCCATGAATTCTTTGAGAAATTTTGCCGACAATATCTTGTTTATTGCATAGAGGGTGTAAATAGAAAAGTTTTTTTTTGTAAGAAAATACTGAAAAATACGTTATAATTTTGTTTTGATTGGACATTTGAGAAACGGATAATATTTTCCTAGATAAGGAACGACGGTTGGTGTGATTTTTTTTTACACAAATCAGAGAAATCAACCGAATTTTTGATGAACTGTGCAATTTCATTGTTTTACATCTCACCTAATTTTTAGAACTTTGGAATTGATATAAATAATATTGTCAACAATCATTTAAATGTTAGGTATATAAAAAATTGTAAAACACGAAAAAATCAATTTTCAAATGTATTTTCTTATTGCTGAATGTATCTGATTTCGTGGTTTTCTAAAGTTTAAAATATTCATTACTGTGTAATAATTGTATTATATTTATACCAACAAAGTAGATGGAGTAATGTGTGTGGCAACACTGCCAAAAATTGTCACGCCTTTTATGAAGTATTATGTGTTGCATAAAAAAAATTTGTGTACAAAATACCAGATTTCCGAGCGATCGGATGCGCACCCTTAAATTATTTCTCCTTGGAGTGGGAATTTTGGTACCGTTGCTGAACAGGGGTTCTACAGGAGCTGATGATGGTATGGTAGTATTGAATTTTAAAAATACCATTTTCACGTGAGGGTAGCCATTCTGAGAAATGGTAAGATTCTTTTTTTTTATCTTCTAGATAAGCCAGACTTTCACAGTTGATCAAATTCTGTGTCGACGTAACAGGAGTTGATTTAGCAAGTTTTTACTTCTTTCTCTTTCGTCTCAACTTCTATTTCTTTAACTGTTTCAAGAATATTTCCTTTGTCATCAGTTTCTGAATTATTATTTACATTGTCGTCAATATAATCGTAAGCCATAATATTTCTCTTTTCATTTTCTTCTTTTTCCGGATCATCAACTTCAGCACCTGAGAGTCCGTTCTCATCCTCTTCAGAATCAACAGAAGTTCGCGTTGGCGATGCGACTCGACGTATAACATCATCAACGCTACGTGACTGTGAAAGTGCACCACCTCCCCTGCCTCTTCCTCTCCCTCTACCTCTCGACGCTTTGTTTGTTTTTATTTTCCTGTATATCTCATCGCACTCGTTATCATCTAACTCATCAAACTCATCGTCATTAAATCCATTATTTGCTTTCAGTTTTTCACTTGGCTGAAAGGGTGAAACATCAAAAAATCTTTTCACTTACCAATCTCTCATTAGCGACATGTTCATACAACCAACGAGACGAACGTTTTCCATTTACAATTTCAATTTTAATGTCACTTAACATAATTAATACGTCTCCACGCTTAAAGTATATACTGCAAGGTTTCTTCGCAATCAATAAATTCTAAATTTCTCTTCTTTTTTCAAATTTACTAACAGTCATTTGCTCAATCGCACCATTAATTATATCCAAATGAAATTCCTTCGGGAAGCACGTATCGAATTCACACCGCACACGCAACGAAAAGAACTGTATGGCTTAGCCATGATGATTAAATAATTAATTTAGCAAGTTGACCTGACCTGACCTAAAAAATTCATTAAGGAGCTCGACCTACCATTTCTTTCATAAAGATTAACTCTCTGATCCTCTCTTGTGATAAAGTTTTTTCCAAATATTTCACGTCCGATTTCAGCATTTTCAACTGTTTTACAATTAACGCCACGTCTAATTATATTATAACCGGGATATGTCCGCCAAATATCAATATCAGTCTTTCATTACCATACCATGACAAAACAATGTTATTACAATCTTTATCAATTAAACTTCTAATTTCGCGTCTACCAATATTACAGTATTCATCATTCGGATCAACCGTACCATACCATAAAACATTTTGTGTACCAAAATCACTTCTAACTTCAATAATTTCAGCTGGCTTCACATTTTTTGGAACCGAGATACTAGCTACGTCAAGCGTCGTCTCATCACACGCTACTCCAGCCATTATACACGCAAGCCTGTCAAACTCAACTACATGCACTTCTCACTTTACAGTGTAGTCTCAATATCACCTGACCTGACCTTTTTGGTTTTTTTCCCCCTTTTTTTTCGGGAGGTGGAGAAATGCATTTACGCACCCCAGACGACCCAGTGCCATCTGGAAGTGTGGGACTCGCCTTGGCCTTACCCACTAAAACTCCACTTCATCTCCTCTCCTTACCCCGGGAACCGCCGAAGCATAGCATCAGGGTAGGTATTTGTCTTAACATTAGTTGTCTAATCATTACAGCAAAACCATGCAATTAATAGCAGAACAGTAACCTGTTGATCATCAATGTACTAACGGAGAACACGTAAGCTATCAAGCTGCTCATCCTTTCTTTTAATCACATTTTCTAAGAAGACGCTTATCACTTTCCAGTTTTCCTGGCTTTCTAACATCACGGGGATCAAATTATCTGGCGTCAGTTCGCCTACTGTACAGGCTAATGGAAGCTTCAAGTCATCAAAGGTCCTACAGGCAAGAACGGTGTGCTCAGCATCGTCTATAACAAAACACTCAGGGCACAAATCATCTGGCCATCGACCGAAGTGATGCAGGTATGCTGTAAAAGCACCATGTCCTGAAAGCACCTGTTTGATATAATAATTTACATTTACACCCCTTTTGTTCATCCAAGTTGTCACGTCTTTAATTAATCTCTTCGTCCATACTGCACGCTCCGTGTCCATAGACCACTCATTCTGCCAAATATGCAGAGTCCTATCTCGTTCTCCTGTACAATCTGTTACCTCTGTCACGGCAATACGCTTTCTCTCATCAACCAACAGGTGAATAGGTATCATGCCTGCTATCACTGTCGCAGCTTCAGCTGATATAGTTTTATATCCCTTTATTATTCTTAGGCACATTGTGCGCTGTGTGGATATCAACATCTCTTTGGCTTTGCGTATCCGTAAGGCGTCATGCCATACTGGTACTCCATGCATAGGACTCGCCCTCTGTCAGAGTCTGGGCCCCTGTTCTAGGGATGAGCCTAGTCAGAACACTTAATATCTTGCAGGCCTTACGGACCACGGTCTCTACGTGCTTAACAAAAGTTAATTGTTTATAGAGGGTAATCCCTAGATATTTCACATTATTTGTTGGTATTATCACGTAACCATTTTTTTCAAATTTAATGTTTCTATATCTTGTAATAATTTAGCATTATTGCACATGTGTTTTCTACAGCGACAGTCAAATCGTTATCAATTATCCACTCATTTACCATTTTCAATGCATCATTTCCTTTTTCTATCAATTCATCTGCAGTCACAACCAGAGCAAGATCATCAGCATAACACATTATTCTCGTCCCTGCCGGGACTCGTATTTCCGTTACATCATCATATAAAACATTCCACAGGGTCGGCCTAAGGACCGAACCCTGTGGAACTCCGCCTCTAATTCGCATTTTATGATCTTTGTGTAATATGACGTATCTGTCAGTCAAATAATCCATAATCATATCACGTAAGTACGACGAAACATTTCTCGTATGTAGTTTTCTTACAATTAAATTCCATGCCGCAGTGTTGAATGCATTTTGCACGTCTATTAATATCAGCGCTGTTAGCCCAGGTTTATTTAATCTTCCGTTGGTTTTTACAGATTTGAGAACTTCCTGTACGGCATGTATCGTTGATCTTCCCCGTCTAAATCCAAATTGGGTCTCTGAAAAGTCTCCACGTTGCTCGATCTCATCAATCAACCTCCTATTTATAAGGTTTTCATAAATTTTGCCCATCACGCTAATGAGGCATATTGGTCAGTAGTTATATGATGCCGATCCTATTCCACTTTTGAAATTTTGGTGGATGCGCCGGGGTAGTTCGCGCGTGTAATTTGAAAATTTGGTGGAGGCGCCACGCGCACGCGCAGATCCTAGTCCACTTTGCACGGGAATTTTGAATTTAGGAATTTGGTGGATTCGTTGGGAGTGGGGTCAATGACCTGTAGTTTGCAAGGTCAAATGTATCAAATTTCATTTGAAGACTATTTTCAAGGTCATGTCATATATTATTGTACTGTAGAATGAAACTCAATATATAAGGTTTATTATTTATTTATGCATTTATTTACATATAACAAATATGACTCTACGCTAAGCTGCTACTGTCAATCCAGCTGTTATATTCGTTGGCAAATCCTAGCCATTTCACATATAGTTTGTTTCCTCTCTTTTTTAAGACCTTCTCTACGAGGTATATTCCAGGATGCTTGACTTTTTGCAGTTCCATTTCATAAA